>CM061133.1:73425010-73730929 GCA_030789695.1 Scilla litardierei | reverse complement strand
GGTCGATGCGGGCGCTGTGTGGAGCTTGGGGCCTCGGTCTGACCGAGAGCCTCTCTCGGTCAGAGCGGGGGGAACGGGGGCGGCGGTGGCTGCAGCGTGCGGAGCGGGGCGGAGCGGGGTTGGGCTTCGGTCTGAGCGGGGGAACGGGGCCGTTTCCTTCGGTCGTGCGGAGCTTGAACGTCGCAACGTTGCGACGAATTCTCGCAACGTCCAATTTCAAGTTTGGAAGAGGCTAGGGCTAATTTCTTGCGAAAATAGGTCTTCCTAGGGGTTGCTTATATAGTATAGATGGGTTGACTTGGTCTAGGGCTAAATCTAATAGGATTAGAATATTAAAATAATTTAAAATTTGAATTAAAACTACTCCAACTCACACAAGGGTTTGACTTGGTCCAAATGAGCTGGAAATTTCCTCAAAAATTCTTTAAAACGTTTAAAACTTAAATAAATTTTATTTGGCCGAAAATAATTTATAAATTAATTATTAAAAATAATATAAAACTTGTAAAAATTATAAAAGTAGTCAAATAAACTCCAAAAATTATAAAATAATATCGTGGTGATCGTGGCGACGAATGTGAGCTAACTAAGAAGACGGATCTCAAATTCAACGTCGGACGACGAAACTAAAAATAGAAACGTCTCCCGTCAAGAGTGAGAATCGTCACGTCTCATCGAGTAAGTTTAAATTGTGGGAAAACGAATCGAGAAACGTCGTTCCAAATTAGTGCCACTATTTAATACTCTCAGAGACGTTCACAACGGCATATCACACAAAAGTGTTCACAATCAAATAAAGTCTAAAATAAACACGTGCACGACCAAAAGCACGTGCACGAACAAAGTACAACGAAAACGTACCGTTACATCCTCCCCACCTTAGAAATGATTCCGCCCTCGGAATCAACATCAAGCACTGCTCGGGAAAAGGTGCGGGAAACGCTCTCTCACCAGGGAAACCATGACGCCACTGCACTCGAACCAAGTCGACGGTCTTATTCCTCAGCTGCTTCTGTCTACGATCCAGAATCTCAACGGGCTGCTGATCATAAGACAGATCTGGACGAACCGTAATCTCCGAGAAATCCACAGCGTGAGAGGGATCACTAACGTATCGACGTAACTGAGATACGTGAAATACGTCGTGAACTCCCACAAGCGACGGTGGCAACGCCAAGCGATAAGCCACAGCTCCAACTCTCTCCAGAACATCAAATGGTCCAATGAACCTCGGACTCAGCTTGCCCCTCTTTCCAAATCGAATAACTCTGCGGTTCGGAGAAATCTTCAGAAAGACATGATCGCCCGGCTGAAACCCCAAAGGCCTCCGTTTAGCATCTGCCCAATGCTTGAAACGGTCCTGCGCAATCCTCAGCTTCTCCCGAATATTCCTCACAATATCCACGGCCTCCACGATCATCTCTGGTCCTAACAGCTCCCGATCTCCAACGTCGTCCCAGCTCAGTGGCTATCGACATTTCTTTCCATATAGCGCGGCGAAAGGCGCCATTCCAATACTCGCCTGGTAGCTGTTATTGTAGGCAAACTCAACGTGATGGAGATGATCCTCCCAAGATCCCTTAAAGTCCAACATGCAAGCTCGCAACATATCCTCCAATATCTGAATCGTCCTCTCGGACTGGCCATCCGTCTGTGGGTGGTACGTCGTGCTGAAACTCAGACTCGTACCCAAGCTCTTCTGCAGACTCTGCCAAAACTGAGATGTGAATCTCGTGTCTCTGTCTGACACGATACTCACGGGGACTCCGTGAAGTCGTACGATCTCCTGCACGATTCACGTTACATCACTATCTAAACTAGTAAAAGGAAATAGAAACGGAGAGTAAACGACTTTACCTCCATGTATCTCCTCGCTAGCGTCTCAGTAGACTGTCCTACTCAGAAGGGAATAAAGTGCACAGATTTGGTCAATCGATCTACGATCACCCAAATCGCGTCGTTCTGCTTCGGACTCCGAGGTAGTCCAGTCACGAAATCCATAGTGATGTGCTGCCACTTCCACTCCGGAATCGGAAGCGGTTGCAGTAACCCTGCCGAACGCTGATGCTTCGCCTTTACTTGTTGGCAAACCAAGCACTTGGCTACACTCCGAGCCACACTCCTCTTCATTCCATGCCACCAAAAGTTCAGACGAAGATCCTTGTACATCTTGGTCCCACCAGGATGCACAGAATACGGCGAACTGTGTGCCTCCATCAATAATTCCTCTCTGATATCTCCAGCTGGCACACACAACCTGGCTCTGAATCTCAGCGAACCATCCTCGTGGATCAAGAAGTCAGTCCGCAGACCGGCTTCCACCTGCTCCCGAATCTTCACCAGCTTAGCATCTCCAGCCTGGCCAGCCTTGATCCTATCCACGATCGACGATTGTATCTGCATGCTCATCATCGAAGAAGTCTCTCCAGGGAGAATAATCCCAATACCAGCCTCGCAAAAATCCTGCTGCAATCTCCACTGCGAGGTCAACATCATTACCGCTGGAAGCCTGCTCAGCGCATCCGGAACTACATTCACCTTGCCGGGGTGATACTGCAAGTCAATCTCATAGTCTGCCATGAGCTCCAACCATCGACGTTGTCGCATGTTGAGCTCCTTCTGAGTAAAGATATACTTCAAACTTTTGTGATCGGTGAAGATCTTCACCTTCTCACTCAGCAGGAAGTGCCTCTAAATTTTCAGCGCAAACACGACAGCAGCCAACTCCAAATCATGTGTCGGGTAATTCTTCTCGTGAGCCTTAAGCTGATGAGAAGCATATGCAACCACATGCCCATGCTGATGCAGCACACATCCTAAACCCTTTCCAGAAGCATCACAAAAGATCTCGAATCCTCCACTCCGGTCAGGCACAGTAAGTACAGGGGCAGACGTCAATCTCTCCTTCAGGATACCAAAAGCCTTCTCGCAATCTTCGGACCAAACATAAGGCACATCCTTTCGCGTCAGTCGGGTCATCGGCTCAGCAATCCGAGAAAAGTCCTTAATGAAACGCCGATAATATCCTGCAAGCCCAAGGAAACTACGAATCTCTGACGCTGACTGCGGAACCGGCCACTCTCTGATAGCCACAATCTTCTCGGGATCCACAGAAATTCCATCACTAGACACCACATGCCCGAGAAAGGCAACTCTATCCAGCCAGAACTCGCACTTGGAATACTTAGCATACAAACGATGCTTCCTCAAGATCTCCAACACGGTCCTCAAGTGCGAGGCATGCTCTTCCTCCGACTTTGAGTAGATCAGAATATCGTCAATGAAGATGACGACGAACTTGTCTAAAAAGTCGTAGAAGACCAAATTCATCAGGTTCATAAAGACTGCGGGCGCATTGGTTACGCCGAAGGGCATAACCACGAACTCGTAGTGACCATACTTCGTCCTGAAGGCTGTCTTCGGGATGTCGTCCTTCTTCACCTTAAGCTGATGGTAGCCACTTCTCAAATCCAATTTAGAGAACACCCTCGATCCTCCGAGCTGATCAAAGATGTTGTATATCCGAGGCAAGGGATATTTATTCTTGATAGTCACAGCATTCAGCTCCCGGTAATCCACACACATGCGACGCGAGCCATCCTTCTTCTTTACCAGCAACACCGGTGTTCCCCACGGAGACACACTGGGATTGATGTATCCTTTCTGCAAAAGCTTATCCAGTTGCCTACGCAACTCCTCCAACTCTGCTGGAGCCATCCGATACGGCGCCTTCGAAATAGGCTGCGCTCCCGGCATAAGATCGATCGAAAACTCGAGAGCTCGATCCGGCGGCAGTCCAGACATCTCCTCAGGGAAGACGTCGTCGAATTCACGTACCACAGCTGGTCTATCCTGCTCCATCTGCATAGCATCAAGCTCCACCGGTCTGGCCCGAAACCTGACAGGGCCAAGCGAACTGCTACCTTGACTGAACTCAAACACCGGATGTTCGGGGATCTCGAACACCACCTTCTTCCTCCGATAATCGATCGTAGCATAGAAGCTCGCAAGCCAATCCATCCCGAGCACGGCATCGTAGTTGATGATGTCGTGGACAATAAAGTCAGCATAAAGCTCATGTCCATAGACCACCAAAGGGCAAGAAGTGTACCCACGATGCACCGAGATCACGCCATTTCCCGTAACGATGTTCCAACTCTTGGGAAGAGAGGAAGTCGTCAAGGAATGCTTCTCTACGAAGCTCTGAGAAATAATGCACATCGATGCACCTGAGTCAAAGAGGACTCGTGCAGGAAATGTGCACACCAAAATCACACCTAACAACAATCTAACAATCAAACCTATTCTAACAAACAAACATATGCAAGCAACAAACATAAGCAATCAATCAAACTATCTAAGGAAGGAAACAACTAGTTTGAGAGTTACCTGCGATAACCTCATCCACAGCCTCGCTCTCCACTGCCGTCATCAGGTAAGCCTGCCTCCTCGGCTGCATGGCCTGCTGAAAAGCCTTCTTCTGCGGAGGAAGAGGCGCTCCACGACCTGCAGGTACAGGTGCTCTCTGCTGCAACGGCTGTGCGGCGACTGGATCCTTCCAAGGTAGCTTAGATCTCGGGCAATCCTTCATAGCATGGGTAGGGTCTCCACAAATCAGGCACTGTCCCAACATCTTCCTACACTGATCCTTGATATGCCCGGTCTTGCCACAGAAGTAGCAAGTCTTCTCAGGAGGCACACCTGGCTTCTTGAACTGCACTGTCTGATTAGGCCTAGTCCCATGCCTAGCCACTCCTCTGACCTGCTCCATAGGCCTCTTCCCAGCTCCAGAAATCAATCCTCTCTTCTGCTTCGCAATCCTCTCCTGTCTCCGAGCAGCTACCAGCAACTTCTGATATGACTCCATGTCCGTCGTAGACATCAGACTCTGCAAGTCTAGAGAAAGACCCTGCAGAAACCTCTGAGCCTTCTCCTCAGCATCCTCTACCATCTTCGGCGCGAAGCGGCTCAATCTAGTAAACTCCTGGTGGTACTCGGTCTACAGACAGACTCCCCTGCTTCAGCTCAATGATGCGCTGCAACATCTCCCTCCTAGCAGCCTTCGGAAAGTACTCCTCATCGAATCTAGACTTGAAAGTAGCCCAAGGTATAGGGCTCACCAACAGCTCCTCCTCTGCATCCCACCAGTTTCGGGCATTATCCTTAAGCTGCTTCTTCGCCAGATCAACCCATCCAGCCGGGTTGACCTTCGACATCTTCAGATTATCCTCAGTGTTTCTGATCCACTCCTCTGCAGCCAACGGTCCTTCAGATCCATCAAAGTACGTCGGGCCCAGCTCCCGAAACTGCTTCGCTCCTGGCTCATGGCGAGGAGCACTCTGAGTGTTCTAGAGCATGCCCTACTGTACCTGCATCATCTGATGCATCATCCTCATGATCTCAGCATTGGTGGGCTCTCTATCCGACTCCTCAGCACGATTGGGCCCACTGCCAGATCGGGTCTGTCGTCGTCCAGCCATCTAATGACATAGAAAACGAACAAACAAATTAGACTCAAAGCTTAATGACTTGGATGTTGCAATTTATTTAATGGATATTCCGTTTATTATCGTTGTTCCGTTAGTTCGCAATCGCAGGTTCGGTACCTGCATGGGCCACCAACAAAACCTGTCACGCCCCGCTTCCCAAAAACGTGGAGGCGAAGCGTGAGAAGGTCCGCTCAGACTTGAAGCTACAAAGCTGCAAGTCCGATAAGCGTCAATCACTTTTAAACTGCAGGTCCTTGCAACGTGAAACGAAACAAAGATAATAATAACGAAAAGAGACAAAAGAAACATCTCAGAATATCCATAACAATAAATCTCAACAACGCAGAAAAGCCACCAGGCTAAAATAAAAGAGTCTAAAAGAGGCCTAGCATGGCCAACAAAAGTACAAAGTACGAAAACAAGGAAATGGTGCAAGCACCGACAACTAACAGCAACCTAAAGCAAAAGCAAGTAAAATCAGTCTCTAAGACTGGTCTCCGGTGTCCTCGAACTCCTCGACGAACGTAGGCTCGGGCTCAACGTCAGCAAACACCTCGTCCTCAGCAACTGTCTCTGGCTCAGGGTCTAACATGTGACACCCAAACGAGCAAGGGGCACATGTCAGCAAGTCTAAAAGACTTGTGCAAGTGAAACTGAAAGTACAAGTAAGAGCAACCTAAAAGTTCTAGCATGATGCAATGACATGGCAGTTAAAGTAATGAGTGCAACAGGTAAAGTAAAGTAAAGTAAAGTACGAGCATGGCATGACATTCACAAGACAAGTACACGACAAGTAAAGTAAGCACCTCGTGCACAGAGATTCCGTCTTTTGGCTAGAGTGGCTGCGCGGGCCAACTCCTAAGCTCAAGTAACAGTTTATCCCTACCCCTCCATGTGTATCGGGCATTGGTTTCTAGCCAACACATGAGGCCCGCTTCTGGACCACGAGCAAGGAAGTGTTTAAACAAGTATGGCGTAGGGGTGCACCTAGCCGGACAAGTAGTACGAGTACAAGTATTGTAGCGTGTGCTACGAATACGACATTCAATGCATGGATGACATGACATGGCAAGTAGTAAAGCGTACAAGTAAGGAAAGTAAACGTGACAGTTTAGTATGCATGAACAACAAGTTTAAGGGGTGGATCTAGCTTCGTTGTCAAGCTAGATCAATTAGGTGACGGATCTAGTTTCGTTGTCAAACTAGATCAAGTAGGCGTCTAGCCAGCTATCATTTCACTGACTAGTCTCTTTTACGCTAAAAGCAAGGAAGTGGCCTAAAAACATGGCCCTAAACAAGATTTGGCAAGTTTCACTTGCCTGCAACTATCACGTCAATAAAACACCGTCCAACGAGTCCAAAGTCACGATTCCTACGTGCACAAGTCCACCGGCCTACATCCGTTTTATTAATCTTGATTAGTGATTGCTAAAACATTTAAAATACTTTAAAATACTGATTTTTAATCTTGGTTAGCATGCAATTGGGTTGGGGGTCCTAGGGGTGCAAAGCGTTACCTCAACACGACGCGAAAGCTACACCGGCGTCGGGTAGCGACGCCGGGGGTTGGAATAAAAGATCGCGCTCCAAGTCCAGATTCCAATTAGATTCCTCGCTGGAAATTTCAGAGCAATCAATCCGGGCGACGATTCCAGATTCCAAAGCTAGCACGTGCGACGACGGGCTACGACGTGCGACGACGTCGTACGCGACGAATCCTCGAAGAGCAAGCACCTAGGTGGGGCCCACAGTAGTCCTAGGGGCCTTTGGGGGACCCACAATAACTCTGGAGAACTTGGGGGGCCCACGGAGGCAAGCGGTGCGACGGATGCGGGGTTGCGACGAGTGGCTCTCGGTCGTACACAGCCGATGCGGGGAGATCCGTCGGTCGTGCGCTGAGAATGCGGGGGCTGCGACGTTTTGGGGCGTGCAGCGGCTGTGGGGTGGCTGGGTGCGAGGGCTTCTGTCGGTCAGGTCGAGGGAACGGGTCGGTCGTGCGGGGTGCGGAGCGGGGGCGACAAGCGGGGTCGATGCGGGCGCTGTGCGGAGCTTGGGGCCTCGGTCTGACCGAGAGCCTCTCTCGGTCAGAGCGGGGGGAACGGGGGCGGCTGCTGCTGCAGCGTGCGGAGCGGGGTTGGGCTTCGGTCTGAGCGGGGGGAACGGGGCCGTTTCCTTCGGTCGTGCGGAGCTTGAACGTCGCAACGTTGCGACGAATCGTCGCAACGTCCAATTTCAAGTTTGGAAGAGGCTAGGGCTAATTTCTTGCGAAAATAGGTCTTCCTAGGGGTTGCTTATATAGTATAGATGGGTTGACTTGGTCTAGGGCTAAATCTAATAGGATTAGAATATTAAAATAATTTAAAATTTGATTTAAAACTACTCCAACTCACACAAGGGTTTGACTTGGTCCAAATGAGCTGGAAATTTTCTTAAAAATTCTTTAAAACGTTTAAAACTTAAATAAATTTTATTTGGCCGAAAATAATTTATAAATTAATTATTAAAAATAATATAAAACTTGTAAAAATTATAAAAGTGGTTAAATAAACTCCAAAAATTATAAAATAAATATCGTGGTGATCGTGGCGACGAATGTGAGCTAACTAAGAAGACAGATCTCAAATTCGACGTTGGACGACGAAACTAAAAATAGAAACGTCTCCCGTCAAGAGTGAGAATCGTCACGTCTCATCGAGTAAGTTTAAATTGTGGGAAAACGACTCGAGAAACGTCGTTCCAAATTAGTGCCACTATTTAATACTCTCAGAGACGTTCATAACGGCATATCACACAAAAGTGTTCACAATCAAATAAAGTCTAAAATAAACACGTGCACGACCAAAAGCACGTGCACGAACAAAGTACAACGAAAACGTACCGTTACAATATATATATATATATATATATATATATATATATATATATATATATATATCTATATTATAAAACAGGGATGTTATCATGGGTTTTTGGATAAGAGAAATTGGATAAGAGATTTTGGTTATGTGTATTGTTGTATGTGGATATGTGTGTATTGTTGTATAAGATATTTTGGTTAAGAGATAATGGATAAGAGATAATGGATAAGAGAATTTGGTTATGTGTAATTGGGTGTGTTGTTTATAGAGATTTGTATGTAGATATGGGATATGAGAAATTGAGATATGAGAAATTGATATAAGATAAGAATGATTTGATGGAGATATGAGAGATTTCATTTGTATTTAAATTTTGAAATCAAAATTTCAACCTTTCAGTTTCCATCTGCTCGAATTGGAGGGAATATGATCAAAATTTTGATCACATCATAATTGCGCGCCATTTTGAGGGTTACGTTGATTTGGGAGGGTTACGTTGATGGAGAGATTTCATTTTTTTCTTTGCACGCCAAGAGGAAGCAGAGCAAGGGAGAGCTCCATCATCCTCATCTTTTTCTACCTCCTCCATCTACCTCCTCCAGCTCAACACCGTCTTCTACCTCAGCTCCTCTTTTACCTCAGCTCAATCACCCTCCCTCAACGAAGAGCAAGCACATCAAGCACATCGCAGCTACTCTCATTTCCCCCACTCCATCTTCTTCTACCTCCAGCTTCCTCACATCAAGCACAAATGCCAACAAGCAGCACATCATCACCCTCTTCTACCTCCAGCACCCTCTTTTACCTCAGATCAACGGAGAGCAAGGAGATCAAGGCAAGCACCCTCCATTTCACAAATTTGAGTTCAATGTATGCAAAATAATTTTTCTGTTGTTATACTTCTCATATGCAAAAAAAATGACTGAAATGATATAAGGAATGTCTAACAACCAATGGCTAGAACTGAATTACTGGTTGTCCTGAAATCAGTTTATCACTTCTCTATGTTTATCACTTCTATTTCATAAAAACTTCTATTTCTCTATGTTTATTTCATAAGGAATGCTTTGACTATCCTGAAATGATTTTCATTCAATAAAATGATTTTCATTCAATAAATTTTCATCATATGTAATTATTGTCCTGTCAAGCACTCCAATTTGCATATGCTTTGACTATCCTGAATATTAGATTTCATATGCTGATTACATTGACTATCCTAAAAAACAACAAAATTACATATGCTGATTACATTGTATATAGAATTTTGCATCTTGATTCAGCATGTATGAAAATTGGAATGACATTTGTGATAACTGCAATGGAATGACATATGTGATTTGCATACACATATCAACATATCTTGAATCTCATTATATAACTCAGAAATGGATAGGGTGTGTTGTTTGTGTAATTGGGTGTGTTGTTTGTGTAATTGGGTGTGTTGTTTGTAGAAATGGGTACTGAGATATTGGATAATGTTATCCAATCTAAAAAAATTACATAGAATTTGGTGTGTAAACTCCCTTGATGTATCTCATTTGGGTGTTTTTGAGAGAATGAACTATGTTGAATGCAGTATACATGACATTTGAAAAATTTGGTGTGTAAACTATGGTGTAAACTATGTGTAAACTATGGTTGAGAATGAACAATGTGAGAGAAGAGAGAGAGCTATGTTGAGAGAAATATGAGCAAACACCTCTATAAAGAGTATACTGGATTTCATATTTGAAATCCAATACACTGAAAAAAGCTTTGTTGTAAATTCACATTTTTAGGTGTAAACAATTTATGATATAGAGGTGCTTGCTCTTCATAATCAAATTTCATTGTCCTGTTAATTTGGTTGGACTAATATTTGCTTCACTCAATTGAATTGCTCAATCTTCACTCATTTTTATTCATATGAATTGCTAACGAATTAGTCCAATTGTTTGCATGTGTAAATTCTAACTATTTTGGTTTAACTATTTGCAGGACAAATTAATCATGGATATCACCCTCCACTAACTGAGAAACTTTTGCCATTTTCTGAAGAACTCAACACTTTTCTTTGAAAATACATCAAGCTTGCAAGCCAAGGTATTTCTCATCAATCCTCCTCAATAGTTTGAAAATTTATTGAAAATACATCAATCTTGCAAGCCAAATTCAATGTATTATTGACATTACACAGTTTCTATAAATAATATTTATGGATAATAACCTTGGTGAGTTTGAGTTTGAGAATATATGCAAGTAACAGGACAATGAAATAAATTTATTTCCATGTGTATTTGCTATACTTGCAAAAATATAGTTGAGCATGTTATAGGGTATTGCTATACTTGCAAGTATTCAACAATTTATTTCCATGTGTATTTGCTTGAGCATGTTATAGGGTAATGACTTGACACTTTAAAATATAATTAACGGGACACAGTATTCATTTATACAAATTTGATATACTTGCTTCAAAATTTCATTAGCAAATGAATACTGAAATGAGTTAATTAAGAAGCAATGTGAAGTATTTCTATTCTGAGTGGAATACTTCAAGTTTGCTATTACAGTTTTCAAATTTGAAGTATTCCATTCAGAAAACTTGAAGTATTCCACTCAGAAAACTAATTCATTCATTATAAATTGCTATTTGAATGAAGTGTGCATTCCATTCAGAGAATTGAGAGAAATATATGTAAGTATTCAAGTAAAATTGGGTAATTAACAGGACACTGTCATTGCCAACAGGACACTGAACTATGTTGAGAGAATTGAGTTTCAAAGTTGAATGTTGAGAGAATTGAGTTTGAATGTTGAATGTTGATGTGCTTTCAGTGTCCTGTTGAATGTTGAGAGAATTGAGTTTCAAACTGTGGTTTTTGAGATAATTTTTTGTTTCTTTGATTTCATGGCAACTCAAATAACAATGTTATGAACTATGGTTATGTTTGATTCTATGCAACTCAAAATTCAAGTATTCAAAATTCTGTTGAGAGAATTCTATGCAAGTTGAATTTTGAATTATGTTGTTGAGATGTTATTCAAAATTCAAGTATTCAATGAACTATATTGAGATGTTATGTTTGATTCTATGCCATCTCAAAACTCAATTCTCTCAAAATTCAAAATTCTGTCAATAGGACACTCAATTCTCTCAACATTCGGTTATTGCAAATTTGAGTTTGAGTTATTGAACTATGTATTTTGAGTTATGTTGAGAGAATTGAGTTTGAGTTTGATTTTGCATTGTTATTTCAAAATGTGAAGAGTATACAATGTTATTTCAAAATTTCAAATGGCAAAATTTGAGTTATTGAAATTTCCCTTGCTCTTCAATGTTGAAATTTGAGTTTGAGTTTGCAATGTTATTTCAAAATTTCTCTCTATACAATTTTGAAATTTGAGTTATTTCAAAATTTCAAACTGCAGTAAAAATTTGAGTTTGCGTTTGCAAATTTGAGTTTCATTGCAAACTCAATTCATAACATTGAAAATGAGGCCAGTTCTGAAATATTTTCATGCAGCAAATATTCAAATACTTGAATACTTTGATATGCAAACTCAATTTGAGTTTGAGTTTCAATTCAATGAAATATGTTTGAAATGGACTACTTCAAATATAAGCACCCTGCAGCAAATATTCACTTATCAAATGGACTACTTCAAAAACTAATTGAACTTGAATTGAATTGGATTGAAATTGAATTGAATATTTGCTAAAACTAATTTGCTGCAGGACATTAGTTTGCATATCAAAGTAATTCAAACTCAGTTCTTGATGAGGATATGATCAAAATTGAATTGTATTTCATATATGAGCAAACTAATGTCCTGCTCAGTTCTTGATGAGGATATGAGAAAAATTCATGTAAGTATTCAAATAGCAAAATTCAAATTTAAGTATCCTCATCAAGAACTAATGTGGAGTATTTGAATATTGAGTATTCATTATTCAAATTAATGAGAATAATTTCAAATTTGAGTATATCAAATAGAAAATTCAAATACTAATGTGGAGTATTCACATCCTGATATTTTGCTATTTGAATATTTTGCTATTTGATATACTCAAATTTGAATTTTATGAGGATACTCAAATGTGAATTTTGCATTAGCTATTTGAATAATGGACTGAGCAGGACATTAGACATGAGTATCCTCACCAAAATTCAAATTTGAGTATCCTCATAAAATTCAAATAGCAAAATTGAGTATCCTCATCAAGAACTAATGTCCTGCTCAGTCCATTGCAAAATTTCAATTCATATATGAGCAAGTATTCAAACTCACCAATATCAAACTCAGTTCTTGATGAGGATATGAGCAAAATTGAGTTTGAGTTTGAGTTTGAGTATGAATTTGAGTATGAATTATTTAAATTCACTGAAATTGCATTAGGATTTCAACCCTAACAATTCTAATGATGCAGTATATCAAACATATCAAAGTATTCAAGTATTGGTTATGTGAGTTTTTTTATATTCATTGAAATACTTCAAGTATCTCACATGCTGGAATTTTTTAATATTCATTAGCAAATAGAAAATTTCTCAAACAGCTATGTGAGTTTGATACTGAAATACTGAAATTTTGTGAAATACTTCAAGTATAGTGGATTTCAATGAAATGGACGACTTCAAATTTGAAAACTGGAATGGAATACTTCAAACTCCCATGCTCAAGTATACTGAAATAGATGTCAACCTCACATGCTGAGTTTGAAGTATGGATTTCAACCCTAACAACCCTAACAATTCAATGAAATTCCAGCATGTGAATTTGAAGTATTCCATTCCAGCATGAAATTCCAGCATGTTGAGCTTTTATTCCAAGATTAGAGCTTGACAGGAGTGCTTGATATTACATTTTTGTCCATGTGCTTATGAATAGAGTTGTTTGCAAAAATGAGATAATTGCTAAAGATTGAGTGTGAGAGAAATGTTTTATCAGTCAATTTTATATTCCTAAAGAGTGAGCTTGCTGAAAAATGAGATAATTGTTGAATGAGCTTGCTACTATGTGAGTTTCAAAGATTGCTACTAAATAGAGCTGTTGCAATTGGACTAAATTTCAGTCCATTTCAATGAATATAGTTGTTTGCAATACATAATAATTGCTAATGAATAGAGGTGCTGGATATGAGCAAAATTGTTGTAAATTCACATTTTTAGTTGTAAACAATTTATGATATAGAGGTGCTTACTCTTCATAATCAACTTTCATTGTCCTGTTAATTTGAAACTATCAGTGAATTCTCAAATGTGGTTTTTAGTCAATTTAAATTTTTTGTCAATGTTGATATGGTATTTGCAAATTTTTACGTACTTCAAACTTAATTCACTGATTTTTAGTCAATTTTTAAAATTTTGATTATGAGCATTCACTGATAGCTGTTAGTTTAAAATGCAAATTTTTAGAGAACTCATAAGCAATATCACTAATAGCTTTCACTAATACCTCACTTCACTGATAGCTCTTCATATGCAAATTTTTAGTAAATTCAAACTCACTGTAGGTGAGAATACAAAATTTTGACTGTTTGCATTTCTTGGAGTATTAGGATTTACTGTTAGTTTCAATACAAAATTTTCTCATTTAAAAATTGGAGTATTAATTGTATCGCCTAACTGGGAGTGAAAATTTTGACACGAACTGGGAGTGAGAATACAAAACAGTAAATGTTTGAATGAGAATACTGGAGTTTTTGTTTACAGGACACTCAAAAAATTTTATTTTCATGTACATATTAAATTGATGAGGGTATGTTTAAAATGCTATCAATTGTTGATGAAAATTTTCAATTGTTAGGGTATGTTTAAAATTTTCACTCCTACTCAAAAAATTTCACTCCTATAACAGTTATCAAATGTTGATGAAAATATAACAGTTATTTACTGTTGATAGCATTAGGATAGCTTTTACAAATTTACTGTTGATGAAAATCCTAATGCTATCAATTGTTGATGTTTAAAAGTTACTGTTGAAAATTTTCATGAAACATTGGAGTATTAGGAGTGAAAATTTTGAATGTAACTGGAAGTGAGAATACAAAAGAGTAAATGTTTGAATGAGAATACTGGAGTGTATGTTTACAGGACACTCAAAAAATTTTGAGTGTCCTGTACATATTAAAATGATGAGGGTATGTTTAAAATGCTATCAATTGATGAGGGTATAGACATACCCAGGATATCAATTGATGAGGGTATGTTTACAGGACACTCAAAAATTTCATTCTCAACTCATTATAATGAATACTAAATGAGTTCCAAAAATTTGAATACTAAATGAGTTCCAAAAATTTGAATACTAAATGAGTTCCAAAAATGATATCAATTGATGTGGGTATGTTTAAAATGATATCAATTTCCTATCCAATACCCAGGATGATAAGGGCCATACCCAGGATATCAATTGATGAGGGTATGTTTACAGGACACTGAAAATTTTTCAAGATATATCATATCATTTTAATATTTACAGGACACTGAAACATCCCCTCATCAATTTCCTATCCAATACCCACGATATAGCCATACCCAGGATATGGCTATCAAATTTCATATCATTCTCAATTTGATTGTTGTCCTGTAATGCTAAATGAGTTAAGAATGAATTTTCAAAATTTTCATTCTCAACTCATTATAATGAATACTAAATGAGTTCCAAAAATTTGAATACTAATTGAGTTCCAAAAATTGGTTATCAATATTCAAATTTTTGGAACATCAAATTGTTGTGTAGTGCTCAATGCTCCAGTTTTGAGTAAATAACAGTTATGATATGTCAAAAAAATTTATTCAATGTTCAAGTTATTTGAGTTTTTAATATGAATTTTGAGTTATGTGAGTTCTGTTCAAGTTATGCGAATCATATGTGCCTACATAAAACAAATAGCTTATAAGTTTTTTTAAACTGTTTGAAGTTTGAGGGAGCAGTGAAGGAGGATGGAAGGGGCGAGAACGTGTGAAGTTGCATGAATTTTAAAGATTGAATAAAACAAATAGAAATTATCCATAACATTTGCATGATTTTGGTTTAAATATTTGCAGGACAAATTAATCATGGATAGCACCCTCCACTAACTGAGAAACTTTTGCCATCATGGATAGCACCCTCCTGAAGTTCAAAAGTTCAATTTTTACTGTTTAACTGGGATATTCAAGAGTTCAAGTTTCAATTCTGGGCTATTTGGTGATTGGATATTCAAGCAACATCAGGTAACTAATCCATACTCTTGGTGTAATTAAAAAAGTATGTGTGAATGAGAAAGATCCTGTTAATTAAAAAGTATGTGTAATTAAAAAAGTATGTATGGATTGTCATGTTAATAAGAAAGATCCATCATCAAGAGTATTGCCCTGTTTTTTGTTCCTGTTTTTTGTGTTCTTCATTTTTTGAACTTATTTCATTATGGGTTTGATATGCTACTGGTATGGTTTTGAATTTCAGAGAATGTATATACTTAAATTTCAGAGATTGGAAAATTATGTTTGGAATAATTTTGGCTTATTATACAAAGATATTGGCTTCCATATATATTGGCTTATTATGTTCTTTGGAATTATTCAAAGATAAATATCAATATTTGAGAATGAACATAATTCCAAAGATAATTCAAGTTATTATCATTAGACTTGATGATAACAATTGTTTGATAATTATGTTTCATAATTATTGGCTTTTTACGGTCTAATTATACAATATTTGAGTTTGATAATTCAAGTTGAAATTGAATTGAAATGGACTACTTCAAAAACTAATCTATAGCCTTCAAACATACCCTCATCAAGAAGAGCACTCCTGCAGCAAATATTCAATTATCAAACTCATATTCAATAATTTTTTATTACTTTTCAAATAGCAAGCACCCTCCATAAGTATTAAAAAGTTTGAGTTTGAGTTTGGAGGCTATAGTTTAGTGCTTGCTCTTCTTGAGGGTGCTCTTCTTGATGAGGGTATGTTTCAGTATGCTGTAAAAAATTTATGGATAATGAATACTAAATGAGCTTTACAGGACAAAAATTTCATTCTCTACTCATTTGAAAAGTAACAAAAAAATATATCAAGAATATCAAATTATATCAAGAATATCAAGAAAATCAAAATTTATGGATAATGAATACTAAATGAGCTTTAGGTTGTGTGATATTATAAGTCGATGTAAAAAAATGTTGTCTTAAGTACTATTTTGGTTGAAAATATGATTTGGGGGAAAACTCCCTTCAAAAAATCATTGAGTACTACTATATCCATTGTAGAAGAAGGAAAATTTTATTAATATCTTTGTCTCAATGATGTTTCTTATTTATTTCTTAAGAAGGAAAGTTTTACTAATATTTGAAGTTAAATTAGGTGCGTTCTCTGATGGTGAGGACATGATCATCTGCATTTAAATTCGGTACTCTCGCACTCTTCTGCTTATAGACCACTTCTATTTATTGAGTTAACTCAATTGTTACCATGTTTTTACTCCAGGACAGAGTGCTCTTGCGTTCAGCTCTATCTCTTGCTTCAAGTGTTGGGGAGTTAAATAGACCACACTTTCATCCCTCTTGCACCAGCATGTGTGGTATGTTTCAGGCTATTAGCCACAAACTCGATTGTTTTGAATGGTTATACATCATTACAAGCATTTAAATATCCCTAAGTTTTGAATGGTTATACATCATTCTTTGGCTTTGTATTTTATTTTATTAAAGCAATGAAGTTTAACAATTGGTCAAGTGAATGCATTAATTTCATCCTACTCTTGCTCAAGGATGGTTAAAAGAAGAGTTCTAATGGCATCTTTACTGCTTACTAGATTAGCATGATGTTATGTGAGTTCCTTTTAATGTATATTAATATGTCATTGTCATTAGGTTTTGCACCTTTTTGATGGACATTGTGGATCTGTTGCTTCTATCCATTGCAAAGTGACTCTTTTGAACAATGTTTTTAGATCTATCCCCTCATATAACTAATTTTATTTTAGTTTTAAAATTACTCTGCAACGTTATCCTCCGGATTAAATAATTGTGAGAAAAATTTAATTTTCATGTTTTATACTATGAGTTGCAAGTCAGTTTGTAGGGAAATGTTCATTTGGTTATGTTTTATGATCACATGGAGGAGTACTACAGTGCGGATAACATGTTGTACATTCTCAGGTAAACATGATTTATTTATGAATTGGGTGCATCAACGTCATTACATGCAAACAAAATATATTTTTGATGTACCCTATAAGAATAGACATTCGTTCTGGGTGGTGGACAAGTTGATGCTCCAGGTAAACAGAATATATTCGTGTTGATGATCCAGGTTGATGCTCCATTTTAAATATTGATGCTGCAGGTTGCTGCTCCATGAGGTTAAATATTGATGCTCCAAGATGATGCTCCAGTCATATATTTTTGATGTTCTCCTATTATCAGAGCTCCATGTTGATGTACACCTATAATTAAATGCTCCATGTTGATGTACCCCAGAAAAATAGACATTCAGAAAAATCCTGTTATGAATTGATGTACCCTAGAAAAATAGGCATTCTCATATAAACAGAATATATTTTTTGTTTATTTCTCAAATCAAGTTATGAATTGGTTTGAGTTATACATGAAGTCATTGTATGAGTGTTTTGAAATAAATATTGATTTTCAATATGATTTTGAGTAATATTTATTTTTGAAACCTATTTTGATCTGCTTTAAGGACATAAAATTAATTTGATCGGATGTAACTTGCGAACAGATGATAGAATGTGCATACTTTGAATTATTTTGATTTGAAGTGTTATATTTTTGTTTTTTTGTTGGCAGATGATAGAATGTGCATCCTTCATCTTCCATGTTATTTTTGGACATCTTTTAATGGAAATATTGGGTCTAGCATTATATACTTCAGTGGAGGATATGGATTCAAAGTCATTAACTAACACTAAAGAAGCATCTACCATGTTATTTTTGGGTGTGTAAATTGGATTATTGGGCATGTAAATGAAATATTGGGCATGTTATCAGCAAATTCAATTTCTGGGCATGTAGCATCTGCCAAATACCCAGGTGTTTGTAAACGCATGGGCGATAGGACGAGATCCTAGAACATGGGATATTGCTGAGGGATTCATCCCTGAAAGATTTGTTGACATCACTATTGATTTCAAAGGCCACGACTTTCAGTTCATTCCGTTTGGTTCAGGCCAGATAATTTGCCCGGCATTGTTCACTGGAATCCTCACGATCGAGCTCGCACTTGCTAATATGTTGTGCTTATTTGACTGGAAACTACCTGCTAGGGTGAGGGAGAAGGACATTGATATGAATGATGCTCCAGGAATTACAGTGCACAAGAGATCTGTTCTTCGTATTGTGGCAGTGAACCATGCCATCATAGAATAAGAGTATTTTTGATTGATATATGTACATGTGGGATGTTATATATCCATGTTCAATGTAAATGCAAGTTCATAAACAATTGACACAGATACTACAAATGGCAGCAGCAGGTGAAATTTGAAACCGGAATATAGCTGACGGCATATGTTTGGCATCTCCATGCAACTGCAAATGAAGGAGTGGAAGAAGTCGTGTGTTTTGATGGAGTAGTTACAATTAGGTACTTAGAATAATGAGACATGGCCAATATCATGCTAAGACTTTTAAGGAGGGGAGAGAGAGAGAGAGAGAGAGAGAGAGAGAGAGAGAGAGAGAGAGAGAGAGAGAGAGAGAGAGAGGTTCGTATGGCCAGCAAATGTTGTGCGTGTGGTGTGTGTTTCTGATGTGCGTGTGTGTTTTATGTTTGTCCTTCTCTTTTAGCTAAATGAAGAGAGTCTCTTTGGTTCAACAATCTATCTTCATTTTTCATTTCATTGGATTGGGTGTTTTGTAAATTTTTGTTCAACTGAATGGCCTGCGTCAGCTAAATTTTCATGAAACAATTTGTTGTTTCACGCTGAAGGCGGGTGCCCGCTAAATTTTTTTTCGCTACTTTGTAGTTTCGTGACGAAGGCGCCCACGACGAATTTGTTGTTTCGCGTCGAAGACGATCGTGTCGAATTTGTTGTTCCGCGCCGCTAAATATTTCTATGCTAATTTGTTGTTCTTTTAAATTTTGGCTGCGGAAATAATTTTTTGGGATCAAAAATTTCGCGGGAGAAAATCTTAACTGAACCGTGCCCGCGGGCACGGGGTATGACTAGTATATATATATATGGGGGGGATATATATATATATATATATATATATATATATATATACACACACACACACACACATCTCCCCCCTCTCCCCCTCTCTCCTTTTGGTTTCGACTTTTATTTTTCTCTCTTATTCCTTTTTCTTTCTTTTTTCTTTTTTTCATAGGAGCTATAAAATATTTGTATTTGGCTTTTTGGCTCTTTTTTTGGATTTTTGGAGCTAACCTTTTCTTTTGGGGTTTTTTGGGAGGTGAATGCGATATAAATAGCTGCAAGGGGGTGAACCCAAGTGACATGTAGAGAATAAAAAGATATGTGGAGAAAGAATTAATATAACACTCGGTTCACTCATAACAACGGTTCAATAAGATAATAATTCAACTAGACTCAAATGTAAGCATGGATATTTTCGGTCATTTCAATAAATAGTGAAGTCAAGCAGGAAAGCATACGAACATATCAGGCTTGCAACAGAAGGTGAAATAAAATAACAAGGCGGATGCTTCAGATATTCTAATGATGCGTGAATCTTGGTGCATTTCCAACAAAAGCATGCTAAATACTATTGCATGCATTCAGTTTCAATTCATTTCATGCATTCATATAGAGAGATCATCAAAAGAATATATGAGCAAGCATATGGATAACAAGAACTGAAATAATGTAAATAGCATGGAAAAAGTAATAAGCATCGTGATAGCTGCAGAGGCTATAAGAGATATCATCATATGCAATGTATCTAGCAAAAGACGAAAAGAAAGGCGGAAAAAAGTAAAAGCAATCATGCAGGCATACCAAAACATGGAAACTATGAAGCTAAAAGGAAAAAAAGAAAAATGGTGGAGAAAAAGGGTGGAAAATAAAAATAAACATGTGTAAAATGAAGAAAAATATAATAAATGAAAATAAAAAGCGATAGCGCTCATCCCCCAAGCAAAACACAGCAGTGTCCTCACTGCTGAGAACACGTGTGAAAGACATGAAAATGAGGCTAGGGTGGGTGGGTGGAAAATAAAAGGAAAATAAACGAAAAATGAAACTGTACAAGTAAAAGAAAACTGCAGATGCAGATGTATGACCTAATGCATAAGATGCAAAAATATGGTCACGCATGCATATGATGCAAATGGAATATATACATATGGGATGAGATGGTGTATATGCTGATGGTGCAAAATGGAGCTCTCCCCCAAGCTATGCAAAAACAGGGACCCAAAGAGACAGCCGGGTACAAAATATAGTGGGGGAGAGACTTGAGCAAAAATAATATAAAGATCAAGCAGCGACATTACCCTGGGTGGATGATGATGGGTCCGACTGCTGAGGACCAGATGATGGGACGACAGGAGTAGGCTCGACAAGTGAGTCGACCGACAAGTCAACGGAAGATACAACTGGCTCAGAAGAAGGTAGGACAGCATGTGTGTCGACGAGTGTGAGAGTGAGTGTGTCAACAGCACAAGTGTCCACCAGTGGTGCGACCGGCTCAATAGAAGAAGTGACAGGCCCTGCAGAAGCCTGAGAATGGGGCACATTGAGCAGTGTGGCAGTGACAGGAGGAACGAGGTCTGGCCTAGGAGGAGGGGCAGGTGCAAGTATAACAGTGGGTGCATGTTGGTGCCTAAGAATATTGAGAATGGCGGTGAGGTCCTGCTCCACTGACTCCTAAAAGGTGGCGGCCGAGCTCGTGAGAGTGTCAAAGGCATGCCTCAAGAGAACGGCCTCGGTCTCCACCATAGTAAGATGTGCATCCGTGGTGTGGGAGCTAGGAGATGGGCGTGAACTGCTAGAAACCACCCTCGTAGCATGACCTCGTGAAAGTGATCCACGGGGTCTGAACTGAAAGTCAGGGGAGGATGGTCTAGCGGGGATCTCAGCTGAAGAAGCTGGGAGTGGAATGGAACCGAGATCCAGTGCAGAGGTAGAAGCAGCATCAGCATCAGAAAAGGGAGACCTCGTGGTAACAGAAGTGGTGACAGACACCACGACACTCTCAGAGAAAATAGCTGATGCGGGGACAGAAGAAGTGCCAGAAAGTGTGGCTATGGACCCTAAAGAGGTAGGAAGGGAAGTGAGGATGTCCACAGGTGCTGGTAGGGTGCTGGCAGAAACAGTGATGGTGGGGATAGCAGTATTAGGCTCCAAAATTGTGGAAAAAGTAAGATCAGGAGCAACAGAGACAGACGTGCCCTCAGGTCTGGGCACGGAGGAGACAGCTATGGTACCTCGGGGGAAAAGGTGTGGACAGTCCTGGAGGTCCCAACAGTGGTGGTGGTGGGAGCACTGACAGATGTGTGGACAGAAGTGCTCCTGGGCAGGGATGACTGGGTTGCCAGGATGGCAGCAATATCAGGCTCATCCTCCTCATCGGAGCTTAGTACCGAGTCATAGTTGTCCTCGACAACTGGTCCTCCTGGGGGCTCGAGGACATGGATGTGAGGGATAAGAAAAATACCAGGGATGACCCAGTCAAGCATAACTGGGTCGACTCGTGTGAGATCGGGGCGGGGCAGAGAAAGATGGTGCTCGTACTGGGCGCCTAATAGGTAGATCCAGTGACCCTCACCCTACGGCCTGATGATGTGCATGCGAGCAAGCACACCTAGAGTCTGTCTAGTAGGCTCGATGGGTATCGCTAGACCAGGTGGAAGTGCAAGGCCGAACATTGAGGCGAAAATGGTGAAAAATCTGCCACATCAGATATCAGTGGTGGCGTGGGTGGTCTGGATGAGGCGGTGACACAGCCAATGTGCTATGTCAGAGAGAAGGAAGTTGTGTGGAGAACCGTCGGGGTGGCGGCTAGAGGTCAAGTCATTCCCATAAGATGTGATAGCTCAGGAAGGGAGAGTGTCCCGACCTCTGACCTGGAGAAGAGTGTGGTAGATAGGTGGCACTGCGCGTAGCGGAGACATGGATGGACTATGGCTGAGGACTTAGCCCTGTTAGGGCTATATCCTCGAAGGCCAGTGATACGACGCCAAAACTACTCGGCGTCGAACGTGGTGAGCTCGTAGTCTAGGAAGTAGGCGAGGGTAGGGTCGGAGATGGTGGGGAATCCGAAGTGGGCATAGATCATGGCGTGCATGACCATTATGTCGCAGTCAAGTAGCCGAAAGCAGATGCCAGCACCCTATATGGTGATGGAGGTCAACGACTCGAGAGTGAGGCAAGTGTATGTGCAGGCGTGCATGGAGAGAAATAGGTCGAAAACGATGATCTAGTAAAGGCGATAAACACCCTGCAAGATACCCAGACTGATGAGGGTGGGGATGTGGACGAAGCGTATGGGTTCGATGGTGCGGTGAGAGATGTCGATGAAACGGGTGCGGTGTGTGTCGTCCCTGAAGACAATATCATATGTCCCCAGGGTAGGTGGTGGTGGTGGTACAGGTTGGGATGGAGCGGCGGGAGTGGTAGGAGCGGGAATGGGTGTAGTAGATGTGAGTGCGGCCTCTATCGCTAGAGGCATGGGGGATGGAGATCGTGATGGGGAGAACATGAAGGACGTGGAGTCCACCTAATAGTCCTTAGGTGTAGGTGAGCGGCGGTGGTGGCATGGCTGCCTAGAAGAGGAGGCATTAGTGGTGGCCTTCCTCTTTTTCGGCGGATGTTTCCTCGGCCTAAGGTGAGGAGGCATCATGCAAATGATGATGCAGACAACGTATGGTAATGTAAAATAAGGAGTGGAATGAATATACTGAAACCGAGCATCACTGCGAAAGCAAAAGCGCATGCACGTGCATGCTCTCGACCAAGATGATCCCTAAGTTATCCTAAACCAAGCTTCTCCTCGAAGAGCTCCAAATGTACCTGTAATAATATAGGAAGATGATTTTAGTAGGCAATTAAGAAATTTAATCGGGTTTGGGGTTTGTAATTAGAAAAAAAATTAAGAATTGGGTTCGAAAGTGGAAAGAATTAGGGTTGGGGTTCGGATTTATAGAAAATGGGGAGAATGAGAGAGATAGGGAGAGAATGGGAGGAAGAAGGGTGGAGAGAGGGGTGGCGGGTGGTCAGACCGAGCAACTGGGAGTGACGGTGCTCGGTCCGAGCGCGACGGCACTCCGGCGTCGGTTGTCGGGACATGAGAGCTAAGGCGCATGTTGAGAGAGGGATAGAGAGAAGGGGTGGAGAGAGAGGCGAAGGAGGCAGACCGATCGGCAGAGGTTGGCAGCGCTCGGGCAGAGGCGACAGAGCTCCGGCGAACTCGATCGGAACGAGCTGGAGATTAGGTCGAAGTGGGGGAGATCATGCTGTTGATTGGGGATTTCTAATAGGATTAGGGCTTAAGCCCGATTCGGGCTGGGTTTATATAAATCGAGTTTAGCTCGGTTTAGATGTGGGCCCCAGCAATTAGTCGCTGCTCGGTCGAGTATAAAAGATAAAAAAAATTTGAAATTAAACCCAGAAGTTACGCCCTAGCATTCGACCAAGCTGCTTACTCAGCTCAGTCGAGCTGAATTGAAACAGAGTGTTGAATCATCTCTCTTTTTGCTCCCTCCATAGCTCGACCGAGCAGGGTAGCTACTCGGTCGAGTCCATTAAGCTTTCCAGAGACCCCTTTTAGCACTTTTGGACTCCTTTTGTAGCTCGACCGAGTAGGGAAGCTACTCGGTCGAGTCGAATTAGAAACATAGTGCTCTTTTCGACCTCTTTTGGACTCTGACTATAGCTCGGCCGAGTAGGCAGCTACTCGGTCAAGTCGCAATTGATTTCCAGAGCCACTTTTGGCATCTTTCTCCAGCTCTCTGTAGCTCGACCGAGTAGGGTAGCTACTCGATCGAGTGGCCTCTCCAGACCCATTAAGCTATGTATTGTTCTTTGGTACTCTCCTTTTGGTTCCTTCACCTTCTTTTCATCATTTAGCGCGCTCTCCTAATTGTTCAACATGTAGAAGGAAGAACTCATCAATTTTTATGTTTTTGTATTTTTCGAGAATTAAAAACGTATTTATTTGGGTTTTTGAATAAAAAGTGAAAAAAATAAAAATGAAGATAAAACTAAAGAAAGAAATCGGGTTACCTCCTGAAAAGTGCATGTTTTATGTCGTAAGCTCGACTCCCTCAAGATTTTCAGCGACGATCAAGAATGTTGGGCACATATGAAATGTGCCTGTCATGTTTCTTAATGATTCCATGCGGTGGAAGTAGACGCACCTCTCCATGATGGCCCTCAACGGACAAGAAGATAGTAGCCTCCGGTTGTTGATCAATCGATGGTGTATCTGGGTGCTCCTCGTCAAGTACTCGTAAGTAGGCGGCCACTGCCTTATGATATATGACGTCGCCGTCGCCATCTAAGCTCATCTTTATGGGGTCTTTGGACATCTCCTCCATGAAATAATCATTTGTGACTTCGTCTTCTAAGAGATCAAGGTAGTTTGCATCTTTTGACGGTAGGCATTCCTTCATAGGCTTTGGCAAGCAGAACTCGACCTCAATGTTACCCACGTTCAAAGACAACGTCCCCTCATGGACGTCGATCAAGACTCTGGCAGTCGCCATGAATGGACGCCCCAATATAATTTGAGAACTACCTTTCTTTGGCACGTCCATAATCATAGGCCAGGTGGTATTTGCAATATGATGTCGCGGGCGATGCCTACTAGATAGGTTATAGAATGGTCCGCTAATTGGATACTCATGTCGGTCGGCTCAAGTTCCGTCCTGTATTTAGCCTTTGAAAAATAATGAGCGACATCAAACTAATGCTCGCTTCCAAGTTGATCAATGCTCTGCCAATAGGGGTGCCACCTACGGAGCACGACACCGTGAAACTCCCAGGATCTGGCAACTTCTTTGGTAGATGTTTCTTGATAATAGAGGTGGAATTTTCCAAGAGATTCACGTTGCTTACACTTCCTTGTAATAAGATCCTTCAAGAACGTAGCATAGGTGGAGATTTCTGTGATTGCATCCATAAAGGGGATGTTCAATTGGATTCCCTTGAGAAGCTCGGAGAACTTGGCATATTTCTTCTCTAACTTTGCCAAGGCCAACCTTTGAGGATATGGAGGTGGAGGTCGGCTTGCCTTGTCTCTAATGGTATCCTTTGGAATGGATTTGTTGGAAGTAATAGTGTCTGCCGATGCCGTAGTGGTAGTAGGCAATTTGGAAGGTGAAGCCTGTAAGGACCCTGTCTAGGGGGAAAACACTAGAAGGGGGGTTGAATAGTGTTTATGCAAATTTAAAAGGAATTTACGCCAAATAAAATGCAATCCAACAAATAGTGCGGAATAGAAAAACAACCCAAAATGAAACACACGCAAACACAGAGATGTTTCAAGGGTTCGGATTACCCATGTCAACTCCCGACTTGTTCCCGGTAATCCTACGTCCCTTCCACCCGGATACCTCCGAATACTCAAGTTAGAACCCTAACTTGAGGGTCCCTTAAAACCCGCTTGTAGCAACCCTACAAGTGAAATCGAATACAATCGATGTCCTTGACTCCCACAACTTGGGAGCAAGCAAAACCACTCTCACACCCGAGAGCAAATCTCAAATAACGAAAGTTATGAAATAATGAAAACAACACTTACAATCACCTATGCCTTGAAGTAGAAATTGAAGGAGGAGTGTGATGTGGGTTGAAGAGCTCTCTTGGAAGAGAGGAGAAGCCATTTCTCTTGACTGCACCAATTGCTTAGATGATCACTCTTTGGTTCTAGGTTGAAGAGCAAGAGATCAAGATTTGGAAATACTTAGGGCTTTGGATTTGAGAGCTTTTATCTTTGGAAATGAAAGCTTGAGAGATTTTGCAATAGCTTAGGTAACATCTCAGTGGAACAGTAGAAGCCCTATTTATAGGTTTCTCAAATCCACAAAACAGTTTAGGCAAAAATCCAATTGAAATCCGTGAGAAAAATCTCAACGGATAGAATCTGAACTCGCGACAGTCGACTGTTGAACAATCCACAGTCGATTGTTGCACAGTCAGCAAGGGTAGGTGAGAAATCATAACAGTAACTTACCACATGGACAGTCAACTGATGAAGCAAATACAGTCGAATGTTAAACTAACAGGCGACTGTAATTTCTTCTACAGGCGACTGGCCGAAAGACAAGTAAGTTAGAATAATACTGGAAATCTCACAAGTAACAGGACAGACGACTGAAGTAAGGAACACAGTCGACTGTTAATCAAAACAGGCGACTGTAAATCCTTAAACAGGCGACTGTCAAATACTTTGAGAATTTCCAGAGAGCAGAGTTAATAAGTTGGCTCACAGACAGACGACTGTTGAAGCATACACAGTCGACTGATCCAAGGGACAGTCGACTGAATATTCAACAGTAGTCGACTGGCCATGAAAGACAGATCAAACTAGTTTGGGCAGAAGGATATACAGGCGACTGATTTACAAAACACAGTCGACGGTCACCAGGACAGGTGCCTGTGAATCATTCATCAGTGGCCTGTGCGAAATAATCATAGAAGGCCCAAAACTATATTGTAAAAGTCTGTGCATAACATGCGACTGTCGAACAATACACAGTCAACTATTTTTGAGACATGTGACTATAAACTATTAAGCAGTCGACTGTTATAAACAATCCTTGCACAACCAATAGAGAAATGAATTGGAGTCTAAGGACGAATGGTCTAATGATTTCCTATGGCTGAATGTAGATGTGTGTGAGTGCTCCATCAATGTTCTACTTCTAAGCTATATACTAGAAGAGAAATAAAGAAAGTTACATTGATGAATTCTCTCTTCTATCCATCGTATGAGCTTGAAGTCTTCACGGAGCTTCAATCATCATCTACGATCATCCAATCCATTTTCATTTGCCTTTCCATGATCTTTGTGAATCATCCATTGCTAGTAGATCTTCATAATTGTCTTAGGCAATGGATTAACTGCAAAATAGGGGATTAGTCACAAGTATTTATGTTTGCTCATCATTAAAACCAAGTAGGGAGAAGTCCAATACTCAACATTCTCCCCCTTTTTGATGATGACAAACAAACATAAACAAAAAGATAAATAATTGTGCTTACGAAAACTTACTCCCCCTACATAGATGCCAATCAAGTTAGTAAACAAATAATATGGCATCAACATATCAATTGAAGCAAATGAGTAAGATACGTATGATTTTAAATCAAGAAATCTAGGAATTAAAATCCATATTCAATGTAATCTTACTCCCCCCTGAATCTAAGGCAACTTCAATCTTAGATTCTAAGTGTTAGAACATACTTAGCACAATCATTATGAATCTTGTATGTTTATTTCTCTCCCCCTATGGCATTATCCAAAAAGGTGCGAGTAAATAACAACAAAAATAATCGTGCTAAATACGAACTAAGAACAATCAAGGAGTATAAAGATATAAGGAATCAAAGACTCATGAAAGAACATCATATACTTATGTGAATAGAGGAATTGAAGTCCAATATCAACATTTTAGATATAAGAAACGAAAATAATTTCAAATTTTTTTTTCATCTTATTAGAGATAGCATGAAATAACCAATATCAAATCCACATTGTCTCAACAAAACATCAGAAGAGAATAAATCATTAAAGGAGACAATGATGCAATCATCACACAGATAAGATAAACATTATAGCATAGTGTGACACAAGAGACACCAGAAACATCATATATATATATATATATATATATATATATATATATATATATATATATATATATATATATATATCATAAGTGATGTGAGTACATAGCAAACGAACATCAACATGTCCAACCAAAAAAATATCCATTATGATCACACAAGAATACATCATGATAACATCGAAGTACATCACCATACAGATATAAAGACAACATCAACAACATGAAAAATCCATCATACATCAAAATACAACCATCACCAATCTAACACCACACAAACACCTATCTAAGAGTGAGCGTCTCCAGGGGCTGCAGAAGAAGAAGCAGGCTCTGTGACAGCAGGTGTATCCTCTGGAGGAGGGTCAGAAGGAGCAACAGCAGCAGCAACAGCAGCAGCAGCAACATCCTAAATAGAAGCTACACCAGGATGCTCAACGACATCAGTGGGCTGAGGAGGCACAAGAGGCTGGGGAACAAACTGTCTCAGATCCTCAGGGAAGGGTATTCCCTGATGGAGGAAAGAAAGAGACATCAATCTGTAAAGTCCAGAGACCATCTCTAAAAGAATATCACGAGATGGTGGAGCAGAGGTGGAAGGCAGGTCAGCTGGAGGAATAGTGGAGGAGGATGGAGCTGATGTGGATTTCCTCTTCTCCGAGGCAGACTGCAGAGCCGAAGAAGATTTCAACTTTGCAGATGCGTCGAGGAGAGGACCAAAGGGCATGGGCTCGTAACGAGACAAATCAATACCAAAATGACAGAAGACAAGAGTCAAAATACCACCGTAAGGAATGTGAGATGAGGAGGACGTGAAATCGACCTTGTCCATCCTATCAAGGAGGACACCGGCCCAGTTCACGGGCATGCCAGAGAAAATATCATACATACACTTCAGGATATCCTGAGACGGCTGGTCAGATGATCCATACCTCGGCAGGATGTTGGACTTCACCACTAGGTGAACAGCCCAACCTCTAGCAGAAAACATAGATGACCTGACACCCGAATCAAGGGCTAAAGGTACCTCTCGAAACATATCCCGGAGGACAGACTGGTCAAGGTCATCAATATCGGAGATGTCAGAGGGAAGGAAACCAACAGAGGTAATCACAAGAATAGTTCCTAAGAGTGAGGGAGTGATCTGAATGTGGGTTCCATGGACGACAGTATCGAGGATGCCGGTAGAGGAATGCTCACCGCGAACACGGTTCGCATAGAAGAGCTTCACCAAAAATGGGTAAGCTCTGGGAGATTCACTCTGAGAGAAGCAAAAAAGATCGGCCAAGCGGGTAGCCGAAAGAATGTCAGAAAGTCTCTCAGCAGTGAAGGCAGGAAAAGCAATGTACCGCTCCCTAAGAAGATTGATCCCTAGGAGAGAGTGAAACTTTGCCAAACAAAGATCATCTCGGCAAAGAGGAACTAAGGGATCAGTAGGGGGTACGACAGGAGGCTCTTCTCTAGAGCGCGACATGAATCAGAAGCAGACTGATGGGAAGCAGCAATAGTAGGCTCATTGATGGTAACACCAATGGGCTTTCGCTGACGCATGAACAGTGGCTGAGCGTCGGAAGAAGATGTAGAAGGAGAATATCCCTGTGAAGAAGAATGCACAGGAGACTCGGCATGTTTGGTTCGGGCTTTGTAGGGTTTCTTCTTCTTGGCTATAGGTTTCTTGGGTACCCTAGGTCGCTTAGGAGCAACGATTTTCTCTTTTCCCTTGGTTTTGGGTGCCATGGAAACTAGAGAGAGAAAAATGATGGGCGAAGAAAAAGAAATACAACAATCGATCGAAAGAATTGAGAGAGAAACAAACCAAGTTGAGGAGAAGCGAGGAAGCAACGACGGAACGATCGACTTGCGAGGAGGAGGCGATCGATGGCAACGACTGAGAAATCGAGCGGGAAGACGAAGCGGTTCAATCGGAGGAGAGAGAAACACAAGAGTCGAAATGAACAGTCTCACTCTATATAAAAGTTGGGGAATAATCTGGGCCGTTGGATCAATGAATCAACGGCTCAGATCAAAGCACTTGAACCGTCTCAACAGAAGACAGTCGACTGATGAACAGAAGTCAGTCGACTAGATGAAGTGATAAAAAATAAAGCTCAGAAAGAGGGGCAGTCGACTGGCAAGTAACATGCAGTCGCCTATCCGTTGGACAGTCGACTGTAAGGTGCACTGCAGTCGACTAGCCAAGAATCAATAAACTTCATCAAAACAACAGAGAGCACTGTAAAATTCCGACAGAGAGAACAGTCGCCTGATGACTACAGTACAGTCGCCTGTTAAAATAACAGTCGACTGAAAAACTGTCATCAGTCAGCTGTGCAAAAGATACAAATTCTCAGACAGAGATGAAAGAGTAGGGCAGTCGACTGTCGAAGGAAAGACAGTCGTTTGTCCTGGTCCAAAAATGCACAGTGAGATAGAAATCCAAAGGATACGAACACTCACCCAAGGACCTATACTCTAATCATAAACTCATCATAAAAATAATTTAAAAACACTACATCAATTGAAACACAAATCACCAGAATCAATCTCAAGAAACTCAAGAAATCACATAGATCACAATTTGCCTTTCTTAAACACATATAAATGATATATCACAAGAAGATAGGCAACATGATGATATGAGCTCAAAAAGTGTTATAACATGTATATTGAGGTTCTAGATTTCAGATACACCCATAATTCCTAATTCTCCACGCAACTTCACAAATGAATCTTCTTTAAGAGGTTTTGTGAAGATGTCGGCAATTTGTTTTTGGGTTTCAATGTACTCTAAGATGATGTCCTTCTTAGCTACATGATCATTTATAAAATGGTGTCTCACGTTTATGTGTTTGGTACGGGAGTGGTGTACCGGATTCTTGGAAAGACATATGGCACTTTGGTTATCAACCATGATCGAGCAAGTATCACAGTTGACACCATAGTCCATAAGAGTGTGTCTCATCCAAAGAACTTGTGCACATGCAAGACCCGCGGCAATATATTCCGTTTCAGTCGTGGAAAATAATACCGAATTCTATTTCTTAGAAAACCAAGAGACTAAGGAATTTCCTAGAAAATGGCAAGTGCCACTAGTACGTTTCCTGTCGGACTTGCATCAGGCAAAGTCGGTATCACTATATGAGATTAACTCATATGTGCTAGATTTAGGGTAAAGTAACCCATATTCTAGAGATTGATTGAGATAACGAAATATTCGTTTAACCGCAATCAAGTGTGACTCCTTAGGTCTAGCTTGATATCTAGCTTAAAGGCAAACGAAAAACATGATATCGGGCCTACTAGCAATTAAGTAAAGTAAGCTACCAATCATACCTCGATATATACGAACGTCTACATCTTTTTCGCTCTCATCCTTGTGTAGATGAGTAGTAGTACTCATGGGAGTCCTTTTGCTCGAAGACGATTCCATCCCGAATCGCTTAATAAGCTCCCCTGTGTACTTTGTCTGATGTATGAATGTGCCATTCTCCATTTGTCGAATTTGCAATCCAAGGAAGTAGGTATGCTCTCCCATGTGGCTCATCTCAAACTCATCCTTCATAGACTTGGAAAATTCTTGACAAAGATTAAAGTTAGTAGAACCGAAAATAATATCGTCTACATAAACTTGAATCAAAAGAATGTCATTTTCATAATCTTTAATGAAGAGTGTAGAATCAACTTCTCCCATTTTAAAACCTAAATCCAAAAGAAAGGTCTTAAGTCGATCATACCAAGCTCTAGGAGCTTGTCTCAACCCATACAACGCTTTCTTAAGTTTGAAAACATGGTTTGAAAATTTTTCATGAATAAAACTAAGAGGTTAAGAAACATAAACTTCTTCATCGACAAACCCATTTAAAAATGCACTTTTAATATCCATTTGAAATAGTTTAAAATTCTTATGGGATGCAAAAGACAAAAGCAATCTAATAGCTTCTAATCTAGCAATGGGGGCAAAAGATTCTTCGAAATCACCTTCCTCTTACCGGTAGCCTTGAGCTACTAACCTTGCTTTGTTCCTTGTGATTACCTCGTTTTCATCCGTCTTGTTTTTGAAGATCCATTTAGTCCCAATGACTTGGTGACCACTTGGAAGAGGTACGAGTTCCCAAACTTTGTTTCTCTCGAATTGCATTAGTTCTTCTTCCATTGTCACTATCCATGAGCTATCCTCACAAGCTTCTTGGATGTTCTTTGGCTCAATGGTAGAGACAAAAGCGCAATGAGAGAATTTTTCAATCCTCGACCTCGTTCGAACACCCACACCAATATCTCCAATTATTTCATTATGGGGATGATTGTGAACGGTCGGGTAAGCTTTGGGTATCCTGTATCACTAGGAACAACTTCAACAATTTTGTTAGAAGTGTTAGTCTCAACAATAGAATCATTAATCTTAACATTATTAAGAGAATCACAAAGAGTATCTACACTATCATCATCAACATGAGAAAAATCAAAATCTTCATATAAAGATACGTGAAGAGATTCCTCAATCGTTGAAGAAGTTTTGTTGTATATCCGGTAGGCTTTGCAACGTGTGGAATATCCAACAAAAATTTCTTCATCGGATCTTGGCTCAAATTTGTCTAAATTACCAAATGTGTTCTTTATAAAACATTTTGAACCAAAAACACGAAAATATTTTACTCTAGGCTTTTTATCATAAAACAACTCAACACAAGGTTTGTTCGTTCGGGGTCTCACTAGGATCCTATTGAGCACATAACATGCCGTGTGCACCGCCTCTGCCCAAAATTGTAGTCCAAGATGACTATCATGGAGCATAGTGCGTGCACACTCAGTAAGAGTCCTATTTTTTCTCTCTACAACACCATTTTGTGGTGGTGCCCGAGGGAAGGAAAAATTATGAGTTATCCCGGTGTCATCACAAAACTTAGTAAAAGATTCATTCTCAAATTCTCCTACATGATCACTACGGATAATGATAATGGTGGATCCTAAGAGATTCTGAATCTTCTTTGCAAATTTGGTAAACTCTTCATAAGCTTCATTCTTATTAGTTAAGAATGAAACCCAAGTAAATCTAGAAAAGTCGTCAACGACAACTAATCCATAATGAGCATTACCTAAAGAAGCGGTTCTAGTTGGCCCAAATAAATCTAGATGAAGAAGTTCTAGAGGCCTCTTAGAAGAAATCCCTTCTTTAAGCTTAAATAAAGATTTACTTAGTTTACCACTTTGACAAGAATCACAAAAGTTTTTCTTATTAAAAACAATCTTAGGAAAACCTTTGACTAGATCATGCTTAGCTAACTTATATAAGTGCTTGAAGTGAACGTGACCAAAACTACGATGCCATAATAGTTGTTCACTTGTGTTAGCAACTAAGCAATGTTTTACGGTTTTAGGCAAGCTCAAATAATAAATATTTTTACGCCTAATACCGGAAAATAAAACATTTGAATTATAATCAACAATAGTACACAATCCTTCTCCAAAGTTAACCTTCTAACCTTTGTCACAAAGTTGACTAATGGAAATGAGATTGTGACACAAACCACTAACAAGATAAACATTAGTAATTAAGGGTTTGGAAAGATTTCCAACGATACCTACTCCTATGATGGTTCCCTTTTGATTACCTCCAAAAGTGACCGTTGCACCATCCTTGATGCTAATCACTTCGGAGAGCAATGAGGGATCTCCCGTCATATGTTTGGAGCAACCACTATTGAGAATCCATCCTTTCCCTTTAGAGCAAGTTTGACCTTTATTGCTCTTCTTCTTTCTCTTGGGTACCTATATAATATACCATAAGCTCATGGTACCCAATGTTTGTTGGGTCCAAGGGGATTAGCCCTTTGGAATCCAAGTCCAAGTAGACTTCTGCTTCCCAACATAATTACTATTTCTAATCACATCATGAAAATAGGAATCAACATAAGCATTCCTATCATTTAGACTAGTGTTCTTAGGACCCCAAATAGTGTAAATCTTGGGAGTCCTTTTCCTAGTTGCATGCATATGTGTTGGATTTCTATGTGGTGCATTCTTCTTAGGAATATGATTTCTAGCATAGAGATGTGGTGGAGGATATGCATTGTACATTCTAGGATGATATGTATGCTTGGAAACATGCATGTTTTATGAAGCATATGGATTATGCATGACATGCGGAAGAGGTGCATACATGTAAGAATGATGCGTAATAGCATACAGGTGTATAGGAGCACGTACATGAGTATTTCTCATGTGTGGTTGTTTACGTGTCCGTGGGTGCGGAGCACAAAATGTTTCATAATTATCCACTTGTGAAGTAGGAGGTTTCCTACGTGGATGAGTGTTAGTGTACATGTAAGCACGGCCTTGCTTTTGGTTTCCACCCTTAGTGGGTTTCTTGCCAAAGGAAAGAGAAGGTGAAGTGGTGACTTTCTTGGTAGGTTTGCTACCTATAGTGTCTTTGACACCACTTGTGGATGCACCGGAGGAAGGCCTCACAAAGTCTATAGTGACACCACTATAGGAGGTGCGATCATTGGATGCATTTGCTTCCACAAACCCAAGACCAACACGATGTGTGGCCGGAAATTGGTTTGCTAGCAAATCATCCAATTGTCCTTTTCCCTTATTGAATCACACAATACGGAAGGACATGAGCTCATATTTATCCTTTAGAGAAGAAATGTTGGTATCCAAGGTGGACACCCGTGCTTTGAGCTCGTGCACTTGGGTTTTAAGAGAATCATTTTCTAAACCCAATTGTGTGTGACGTGTGACTAGATCACTAATATCCGTTGGATGTGTTTGATCTAGTTGAGATTTGAGGTTAATCACCTCATCTCTCAAGGTGACATTTTGAGAAGCTAATTTTGCTTTCTCAAGAGTTAAAGTATCAACAATGGTGTCATTGTTGATAATGCATAGAATGGTTCACTTGCTAACATTTGATTTCTTTAAGCTAGTGTATCTAAGCATTCAAGATTGATACTTAGCAAATAATTCTTCGTTAGCAATACAAAGTTCATCCATTGTTACCTCTGTTTCATCCGTGTCGGAATCACTCTCATCGGAGAATGGATCCTCTCAAGCCATGAAACACATGTGGGTGCTCTCACCCTTTTCATAATTGGAATCGCTTGACGATTCTTCACTTGAGTCGTCGAATGTGCCTACAAGTCCTTTCTTCTTGTCTTTCTTGTTCTTGTCGGACTTGTGGTGCTTCGGAGCCTTCCACTTCTCTTTGTTCTTTAGCATTGGGCAATCCCTCTTGATGTGTCCTAGCTTATTACATTTATAGCAAAGAGAGGAAGTAGCATTAGTAGACTTAAAATGTTTATTTGAGGAAAACTTACCTTTGCGGAAGAAGCGTTGGAACTTCTTCGCTATTTGGGCCATTTCACCCAAATCCATCTCATCTTCTGAATCTTCGCTATCGGAGGATGATGAATTAGCGTTGAATGCCAAAGCTTTCTTCTTGGCCTCCGAAGGAGTTATCATGGCTCGAATCTTTAATCGGTTCTCTCGTCTTACCTCATAAGACATGAGAGTCCCGATAAGATTCACAACCGTGTAATTCTTCAAGTCATTGACCTCCTCGATGGCAATCGCTCTCCTTTCCCATTTGGAGGTCATTCCCATGATGATCTTCCTTATCTTGTCAGGTTCGGAATATTTTTGGCCAATGGCTTCCAATTCATTTGTGATGTCGGTAATGTAGGATCCTGCCAAAACAGAGTTAGGATCGATAAATGAAGTTGATACTTACGCTTGCGTATGCGGCACGGTAGTCACAGAACTTCGCCTTCGGATTCGCCACGACGGATCGAGTCTTCTCACGAACGGAGTAAGGCTACTAAATCCACAATCTAAATCTCTACTTTTAGATTAAGAACTTGGATAAAGAGAGAAGAAGGATTTCGGCAGAACTTCGCTAGAATGAAATGCAAGGCATGAATACCTTGCAAAAGTGTAAGGAAATGGCTAACCCTTGGGTCTTATTTATAGCCCCCAAGGTAGTTATTTTAGGAGCAATTGTTCCTTTGGAACAATTTAACTAAGGTGTACCATCATACATGGCACATTATAAGCTTAAGTTGTACCATATGCATGGTACAACATAAGCTTAAGATATTCCCCCTTTATTAGCCATATGTCGCATGCACGTATGCACATATAATGCGACTTTCCCACTTATCTAGAGATTCTCTCCGTAAGGGAACAGATTCCCTTTGCACACGACTTCGTGTACGCGACGTTGGAGGTCCGTATTCCCTCGTACATCCCCTACAAGGGTGTACAAACGTCATCCATATCCAACATCTCCCACTCACACTTGAGGGGATTGTAAGAGAACGTCTTTCTCTTAGTTCTTTCATCTATCATACCGAGAAATAGACCATGCGACCGTCATGCGCGTAGAGTCTGTTATTGTGCACTTGTTAGAGATACACAACGACCTCGAAGGTGCAAAGTTGAGTAGTTCAACGCATGCTTTACCCTAGATTATTTCTTCACATTTCTTACACTTTATATTCAACAATTGAATCCCATCTGGATCACAATTGGCTGGCCAGTTTTGAATCATTAAAGTCCAAATGCGAATATGAAATCAATCTTCCTCTTCTTACGAACCTTCTGATCTTGACTTGATTCGCTTTTCTAACGTGTCCCGCCGAGCCGAATTATCATAGCCCATTAGCAACACGCTAAGATAGCGATCATCTCGTCAAATCTAAAGGAACCAATTGGAGTCCTTGAGGGTAAGAGTTAAGACCCATATGGCCTTTGAGTCTCACATAATAGCAAACACTATTGCTACTAACTCAGTGGTCGAAATGCATACGTGGTATGAACACGTATTACAACATCACTCCTTTTCCAGGGAGAGTATGTCTTAATGATGTTGTACGGATGAAAGATCAGACCCCACAGTGTCTATCTTTTGAGTCCCCTTACTACCCATGAAATATTCCCGGACTCTCATCCTGCATAAGACAGATAGGATTTAAAAATCCTATGAGATCTCTTTTAAATATCCTTGTGATACAGATCTCAGATCCTGTTGTAAGCATCCATATGATGCAGATCTTTCATACGACCATTTTGTTTAAGTCATGACTCTAAATCATCCGTCTGATGATTTTGACTTCAAACAGGTCTCATCTCTATTCTATCCGTCTGATAGAATAAGGCGGTTGCTCATGTGAGAGAGCCAACCTCAATCTGTCCGACATACTAGAAAGTATAGCTGAGATTTCAAAAATGTACACAAACATTTTTCAAGAAATTCATATGCAATGTTTGAAAAAAGAACTCATTCTTTTATTAATTTTGATCCTTTACAGACATGGGAATTTACATTGGTACAACTCAGCTCTTACGCAATCCTTGAGATGATAAGTGTTTGTAAAACACATCTCTGGGGATCGCCTTCATAAGCGGATCCGCTATCATCTCATGCGTAGATATGTACCTTATGTCTACCTTCTTGGTCTTATCATAGTCTTTTGCAAATTTGTAGCGGATATCTATGTGTTTAGTCTTACAATGGAATTTCGGATCTTTGACATAGGCTATAGATACTTGACTGTCGCTGTGTATGGGTACAGTACCTGAGTCACTTGCATTAATTAGCCTGTCTAAGAACTTCCTAAGCCAAACAGCCTCTTGGACTGCCATGCTAAATGCTACAAACTCGGCTTCCATGGTTGAAAGTGCGATGCAGGATTGTTTCTTGCTACTCCAGGATATTGCACCAGATCCGAGTAGAAAAACATATCCTGAGGTCGATCGTCGCTCATCGAGATCACCCGCCCAATCAGCATCAGTGTAGCCTTCGAGCCTCAAGGCATCTCCTTGATAGCATAAAGCAAAGTCTGCAGTTCCTTTGAGATACCGCATTATCCTCTTAACCGCTTTCCAGTGTACTTGCCCTGGGTTGGATTGGTAACGACTTACCATTCCAACGGCAAAACAGATGTCCGGTCTTGTACACATCATAGCGTACATTAGACTACCAACTGCACTGGAATATGAAACTTTTTCCATAATCTCCTTCTCTTTTTGGTTCTTCGGACATGATTTCAGACATAAATTGTCGCACTTGCTTATTGGAGTATCAATGGACTTGTAGTCCTGCATATTAAAACGTTCTAGAACCTTCTTTATATAAGTCTCCTGTGAAAGAGAAAGAAGTTTCTTCGAACGATTCCTTGAAATCTTAACTCCAAGGATATATGCGGCTTCTCCCATGTCTTTCATTTCAAAAACTGATGAAATCCAAGCCTTGATATCCATCACAAAGCCCTTGTCATTTCCGGCTATTAAAATGTCATCTACATATAGAGACATAATTACATACTTGTTCTTATTCCTCTTGATATATACACAGTTATCTTCATCAAGCATGGAAAAACCATTTGATAAGACAACCTCTTGAAATCGTATATACCATTGCCTCGAGGATTGTTTAAGACCATATATGGATTTAAGAAGTTTACAAACCTTATGTTCGTTTCCTTCTTTTACAAACCCTATTGGTTGTTCCATATAGATCTCCTCGTCCAATTCTCCATTGAGAAAGGCAGTCTTTACATCTATTTGATGTAATTCAAGGTCTAAGCAAGCTACCATTGCCAGAATCAGGCGAATTGAGGTAAAACGAACAACAAGTGAGAAGGTCTCTTCGTAGCCTATCCCTTCCTGTTGCGTAAAACCTTTCGCGACAAGGCGAGCTTTATATCTGTCAATAGAGCCATCAGCCTTATGCTTGATCTTGAGAACCCATTTGTTTCCAATAGCTCTATGTCCTCTGGGTAAGTCAACTAAGTCCCAGACTTGGTTAACTTTCATGGATTCTAACTCCTCTTGCATCGCTTCCATCCATTTGTCTTTAGCAGGGCAAGATACGGCCTGTTTGAAAGTAGCAGGCTCATCATCTTCTTGTAGTAAAGTCATAAAGGTTTGCTGAAATTCATCCTTAAATCTTAGAGGAGCCAACCTTGTACGACTACTACGTCGTATTTGAGATTCTTCAAGTCCTTGTTGACTCGAATTTAGATCAATTCTAATATCACTCCCACTTGGAATGTCGTTAGAATTGCTCCCACTTGGATCATTATTCCCGTATGGAATAGGATAATCGTCATTCGTATAATCCATTGGTGAAGGTTGAAACGTATTTTCGTTTTCACCAAGAATTCTCCCACTCGAATGAGGTAATCCTTCTTGATCATAAATCTCAAATAGAGATAAGTCCTCACTTATCTCGCCCTGTCTTGGAAACTCGTTTTCCAAGAAAGTGACATCCCTCGACTCAAACTCAATTAGCCCACCATTGTCTTCCTGACTAACAAAAACATAACCTTTGGAGTTTTCTGCGTATCGTATAAAGATACATTTCCTTCCCCTTGGCCCAAGTTTGCCATACTTATGGGAGGAAATATGTGCGTAGGATGCACAACCCCAAGGTTTCAAAATGTTTAAGTCAGGAGACCTTTGGTTCCACAACTCATAAGGAGTGGAGCTAACTGATTTCGAGGGTACACGGTTTAAAATGAAAGCGGCCGTCAATAATGCATCACCCCAAAAGGTGATTGGCAAGTTAGCTTGCACCATCATTGAACGGACCATTTCCATTAAAGTCCTATTTCTCCTTTCTGCAACACCGTTTTGTTGAGGAGTATAAGGCATAGTTACCTGATGTACTATGCCTTTTTCATCACAAAGTTCCTTAAAACTTGTTGATTGATATTCACCGTCACTATCGGTTCACAAGACCTTAATCTTGCGATCTAATTGATTCTTCACTAAACTCATATAGTTTTTAAAGCAAGCCAAAGCTTCACTTTTGTGGGATATCAAATAGATATGTCTGAATCGGGTGAAATCATCAATAAAAGTGATGAAATAGGACTTTTTGCGTCTTGTCTTGACATTCATTGGACCACATAAGTCCGAATGGATAAGCTGTAATGGAACCTCGGCCCTTGTGCCGGTTCCAAACGGCTTGCGACAAGATTTCCCCACAAGGCAATGTTCGCAGGTCGACATTTCAACCTTTGAAACATTGGATAGAAGGCCACGTTTGGCAAGTCTATCCATACGTGTTGGTCCAATATGACCAAGCCTTGCGTGCCAACAAATCACATCAGACTCATAAGTCTTAGAATTTGCAATAAGGAAATTTTCATTACATGAGCAATCATACATTGTACTCATTACAATAAATCCTTTAAATACAAACCCAGTACCAATAAGAGTATTATTACAACTTAAGTCCACATTACAATCATGAAAAAATCAGTTATAGCCAAGACCCATTAATACGACCACAGAAATTATATTCCTTCGAATATCTGGAGCGAAGAGGACATCATGAAGTAGGCGAGTGCGGCCGTTGTCCAAGACTAGCTTGCAAGTCCCAACGCCTTTCACTTCAACACGTGTGTTGTTTCCTACATAGATCCACTTCGTTCCTTGGGGTATCCGGTGATACTCCACGAAGGACCGTTTGTCCCTTGCTATGTGGTCGGTGGCACCTGAATTAATTATCCAAAATGGATTAGATTCCACAAGAAATATTGAACTAGAAACACATATGAAACTAGTATATTTACAAGTTACCTCGTCGCCTCCACTCGTACACGAACGAGCATAGTTACCGAGCTTGTTGCACTTGAAGCACTTGATCCTCTTCAAGTCTTTCTTCTTGTGCCATTTCTTGTGCCCACCCTTATGTTTGGGTTTCTTGGTAGACTCAGGTTGCTTGTTACGTTTGTTAGTAAACTTCGAACGATCTTTCCGTTTCTTTCCCCCGTGTGAGGAACTAGCAACCATGTGCACTTCTGCACTTGGCTTGGCAGCCGCAAGCCGCTCTTCCTCTAATTCGAGGTGCTTGGAAACATCACTGAAGGTCTTGATGTTCTCATTGTGAGTGAGATGCATCTTCATTTGGTCCCACCCATTTGGTAGGGAACGTATGACTGCTTGGATTTGTTGCTCATTAGTGAGCACATGACCTGCGTCCTTTAACTCCGAGATAAGGTTCGCCATATGTCGCAGATGTTTCCCCATGGAATGATCTGGACGTTTCTTATATGAATCGAACCTTATAGTTAAGGCGCGAAGTTTGGACACCGATGTGCCACCGAACTTCTCCTCTAGCTTGGACCATATGTCCATGGCTAGGTCATGTTCTCGGAAGATGCGCATTATGTCATCAGCCATACTGCTTAATAAAGTAATGCGCGCTATCTTGTTCTTCCGAGACCAAGCATCAAAAGCTTCCTTGTCTCGTCGGTGTTGGGCCGTAGTGCCCAACTCGGGTTCAATCATAACGTTCTTTAGAGTTTCGAGCACTTCTTGCTCCTCTAGAACGTATTGTATTTTGATGGACCAAAGTTTGTAATTATCGCCGTTGAGTTTTTCACCTCTGTTTAACTCAGCGACGATATTCTTTGAAGCGAAAGACATTTTACTTTTAAAATGCTGCAAAAGACAAAAACCAAAGGTTTGATCAAAAAAAAATTGCATTGAAAATTCTTAAAATACAATTCCCATTTGAAGTGATAATAGAATATCCCATTTGGATAGTTCTAATTTCAACTCCCACTTGGAATGATATTTATAATTTGATAAGTTACTTTCGAAAAATATTGAAGATGTTACTCTAGAATCGGAAAGGTCACTATGTTTCCAATCACCATCTAGAGTAACTTTCAATATTTCTCCCTCACTTTATCAAATGTTAGTACTCTTATAGTACTTCGCAGCGGAAAAGCATTTTTGAAAACGTATTTTTCAAAACGTATGAAAACGTATTTTTCAAAAAAAATGTATATTTCAACTTAGTACCCTTATGATACTAGTGAAATATTCGGCACTTCCTGACCATTTGTCGGGAATGAGCCGTAGCCGTGCCAAGGTCGGATCCCCCTTTTTTGGGGATTTTTCTGCAAACTATCGTCGCCGGCTCCCGTATGGATCCAGGCGTTTTCCCCCGTATGAGAGAATTTTGGCGCAGACGACTGTCGTTTAGCCCCGTATGGGCTAGTCGGCACGTTCATGTTCGACCAAGGCCTTTTACCGAATTGGTCGACCAAAACAACCGAATTGGTCGACCAATGATAATGGTCTGAAACTTCTCCCGGCCAGGGCCTCTGCCCTGACCGGCCAGGGGCCCTGGCCCCTCGGCCAGGGCCGAGGCCGGCCAAGGCCGGCCAGGCCCTGGCCGAGGCCAGGGCATTGGCCCTGGCCTCTGCCCGGGCCGGCCAGGCCCCGGCAGTAGCCAGGGCTCCGGCCCTGGCCATTGCCAGGGCCGACCAGGCCGGCCCCTGGCCTTGGCCGAGGCCGACCAGGGCCCCTTAGCCCTGGCCTGGCCTTGGCCATGGCCAGGGCCCTCTGGCCCTGGCCGGGGCCGGCCAGGTCCGGCCATGACCGGCCATGGCCATGGCCGGACCATGGCCATTTTGGCCTTGGCCGGCCATGCCCCATATGGCCATGGCCGGCCACCCCCTTATTTGGGGTTGCCGCACATCCACGCAGGAGCGGTGGCCGTGGTGGTTATTGGCCGTAGCCAAGCCCCTCCGCATGGGAATGGGGGTGCATGGCCTTCATAGCCCATTTGTCCATGGTGCACATGCACTAAAAAATCATCTTCCCCGATGGGAATAACCACCATCTTCTTCTCCGGTGAAGCACCCGTTCGTCGAGAAAGTAGTTAGCCTCCAATGGCCGTATGCCAAAAATTAACCCACTTCAAAAATTCGTAAACTACGCGCTCCACATGAAGAGAGCGCCCATTCCCTATGAATGGAGACTCAGCATCCATGAAGAGAGCGAGTTTGACGATATGAACGGTCGGTTCTTCCCGTCACGGAGAGTTCCTGCCATATCCGTAATGACAGAAGACCCTAACGTGAAAAGCACAACCGCTGCGTTCTCTCCGTCACGAAGCGTTCCTACCATATCCATAATGGTAGGATACCCATTCGTGAAAAAGACAACGACTCGTTCATAGTTTCGAAGGGGCGACGGTTTGACCGGAGCGAATCCGTATGGCTCTGATACCAATGTAGGATCCTGCCAAAACAGAGTTAGGATCGATAAATGAAGTTGATACTTACGCTTGCGTATGCGGCACGGTAGTCACAGAACTTCGCCTTCGGATTCGCCACGACGGATCGAGTCTTCTCACGAACAGAGTAAGGCTACTAAATCCACAATCTAAATCTCTACTTTTAGATTAAGAACTTGGATAAAGAGAGAAGAAGGATTTCGGCAGAGCTTCGCTAGAATGAAATGCAAGGCATGAATACCATGCAAAAGTGTAAGGAAATGGCTAACCCTTGGGTCTTATTTATAGCCCCCAAGGTAGTTATTTTAGGAGTAATTGTTCCTTTGGAACAATTTAACTAAGGTGTACCATCATACATGGCACATTATAAGCTTAAGTTGTACCATATGCATGGTACAACATAAGCTTAAGATATTCCCCCTTTATTAGCCATATGTCGCATGCACTTATGCATATATAATGCGACTTTCCCACTTGTTTAGAGATCCTCTTCGCAAGGGAACAGATTCCCTTTGCACATGACTTCGTGTACGCGACGTTCGAGGTCTGTATTCCCTCGTACATCCCCTACAAGGGTGTACAAACGTCATCCATATCCAACAGGTAAAGCGTCCGTACATCGACGTAATGCTCTCATTTTCCTACATGTGAAACAAGTCGAAGTTTTGCACGACAACATATAATTTTGAAAGCTTTACCTTATTCGTTCCCTCGTGGGTAACGATGAGATGGTTCCAAATTTGATATGCACTCTTACATGTGCATATCTTGTTGAACTCATTCGGGTCCAACGCACAATGAAGAGCGTTCATTGCTTTAGCGTTGTTGACTTCGGCGGACTTCTCGGAAGTCGTCCATTTCTCGAAATCCTCTTCGGTGGGCTCGACGTACTCTTTGTGGAGAGTTCTCCAAAGTGAAGCACTCCTAAGGAATGTCTCCATCCTTCACTTCCAATAGCCAAAATTAGTACCATTGAAACGTGGAGGACGTATCGTAGATTGACCTTCGAAAAGTGTGGACGCTCCATCATGATCGTGATTGTTGTACGAAGTCGGTGGAGGAACGTTGTTGTTGTTGGATGCCATAGATATAACCTTGTACTCTGATACCAATTGTAATGACCCTGTCTATGGGGAAAACACTAGAAGGGGGTTGAATAATGTTTATGCAAATTTAAAAGGAATTTACGCCAAATAAAATGCATTCAACAAATAGTGTGGAATAGAAAAACAACCCAAAATGAAACACACGCAAACACAGAGATGTTTTAAGGGTTCGGATTACCCAAGTCAACTCCCGACTTATTCCTGGTAATCCTACGTCCCTTCCACCCGGATACCTCCGGATACTCAAGTTAGAATCATAACTTGAGGTTCCCTTAAAACCCACTTGTAGCAACCCTACAAGTGAAATCGAATACAATCGATGTCCTTGACTCCCATAACTTGGGAGCAAGCAAAACCACTCTCACAACCGAGAGCAAATCTCAAATAACGAAAGTTATGAAATAATGAAAACAACACTTACAATCACATATGCCTTGAAGTAGAACTTGAAGGAGGAGTGTGATGTGGGTTGAAGAACTCTCTTGGAAGAAAGGAGAAGCCCTTTCTCTTGACTACACCAATTGCCTAGATGATCACTCTTTGGTTCTAGGTTGGAGAGCAAGAGATCAAGATTTGGAAATACTTAGGGCTTTGGATTTGAGAGCTTTGATCTTTGGAAATGAAAGCTTGAGAGTTTTTGCAATAGCTTAGGTAACATCTCAATGGAACAGTAGAAGCCCTATTTATAGGTTTCTCAAATCCACAAAACAGTTTAGGCAAAAACTCAATTGAAATCCGTGAGAAAAATCTCAACGGATAGAATCTGAACTCGCGACAGTCGACTGTTGAACAATCCACAGTCGACTGTTGCATAGTCAGCAAGGGTAGGTGAGAAATCATAACGGTAACTTACCACTTGGACAGTCGACTGATGAAGCAAAGATAGTCGACTGTTAAACCAACAGGCGACTGTAACTTCTTCTACAGACGACTGGCCGAAAGATAAGTAAGTTAGAATAATACCGGAAATCTCACAAGTATCAGGACAGACAACTGAAATAAGGAACACAGTCGACTGTTAATCAGAACAGGCGACTGTAAATCCTTAAACAGTCTACTGTCAAATACTCTGAGAATTTCCAGAGAGCAGAGTCAATAAGTTGGCTCACAGACAGACGACTGTTGAAGCATACACAGTCGACTGATCCAAGGGACAGTCGACTGAATATTTAATAGTAGTCGACTGGCCGTGAAAGACAGATCAAACTAGTTTGGGCAGAAGGATATACATGCAACTGATTTACAAAATGCAGTCGACTGTCACCACGACAGGCGCCTGTGAATCATTCATCAGTGGCTTGTGCGAAATAATCAGAGAAGGCCCAAAACTATATTGTAAAAGTATGTGCATAACAGGCGACTGTCGAACAATACACAGTCGACTATTTTTGAGACAGGCGACTGTAAACTATTAAGCAGTCGACTGTTATAAACAATCCTTGCACAACCGATAGAGAAATGAATTGGAGTCTAAGGACGAATGGTCTAATGATGTCCTATGACTGAATGTAGATGTGTGTGAGTGCTCCATCAATGTTCTACTTCTAAGCTACATACTAGAAGAGAAATAAAGAAAGTTACATTGACGAATTCTCTCTTCTATCCATCGTATGAGCTTGAAGTCTTCATGGAGTTTCAATCATCATCTACGATCATTCAATCCATGTTCATTTGCTTTTCAATGATCTTTGTGAGTCATCCATTGCTAGTAGATCTTCATAATTGTCATAGGCAATGGATTAACTGTAAAATAGGGGATTAGTCTCAAGTATTTATGTTTGCTCATCCTTAACACCAAGTAGGGAGAAGTCCAATACTCAACAAAGCCTACCTATCTCCAATAGCATTGGGATCAATTATAGCTTGCTTCACGTCCTTTGCCACAATAGGGGCTGAAATTGTAGTTTCTACATCTTGCATATAAGTGGTTGGTTTTTGGCTTGCCTTGGTAGAAACAGGCACCATGACATTGTCGGTAATCTTTCCTCCCCTTGTGGTGACTGCGACCAATGCATTTACCTAAGCTCTAGGATTAGGCTCAGGCTGAGAAGGTAATCTCCTTTGAGTTTTCATGAGTTGTGACATCTGGACCTTTAGCTCGTCAACAGAGGCATTAAGATTCTTAAATTGTGTCGCGTTCTCACTATTGATCTTCGTTTGCCCACTAATAAAGGCATCCACGGTCGCCTCTAAATGGGGTCTCGGGGCTGCCGGTTGGTATTGTTGCTGTGGCGGGCGGTTGGTGTATCCCGGCAGTCTATAAGGCCTAGATGGCTTAAACCCATATTGTTGTTGATGAGGAGGCGGCCCTTCTTGTTGAGGAGGAGGTGGTGGTGGCCTTTGTTGTCGTTGAGGTTGTAATGCTCCATTTAGGTTCCTATATGATTATCCGAGGTGATTTCTCGCCGCCGGATGTTTCCATTGCTTTCTCCCATCACCTTGCACATATTGGACTTGCTCCACCGACACATCTGTTCCCTTATAGGAACCTTCTAATGGGTTGTACCTTTTCTCGGTGTAGTCCTCATATGCCGCATAAACTGGAGCTCTAGGAGTGGGGGGAATAGCATCCAACCTTTGTTCAATCCTCGCCAACTGTTTGCAAAGAGCCTCAATATGACCATCAAGATGAGTGGCAATTTTTAACTCGGGGCCTCTAGTTGTTGATCGCTCGTCGCTCCACTGCTGAGTGTTTGCAGCCATTTGCTCTAGCAAAGATATAGCTTCATCATCTTGCTTGTCCAAGAGGGCACCTTGAGTGGAGGCGTCGATAATCATGTTTATACTTGGTTGGAGCCCATTATAGAAGCTCTGAACAAGATCCCACTCTAGGACTCCATGGTGTGGGCATTGATGCTGCAGATCTTTGAATCTCTCCCAAGCCTCATACAACGACTCCTAAGGAAGTTGCCTAAAATTTGTGATCGCTCCTCGAATCCTCACCGTTTTGGACGGTGGATAGAACTTGTTCACGAAGGCGGTAGCCAACTGCTTCCAAGTCGTGAAGGTATTAGAAGGATGCGCTCGCAACCAATAAGCGGCCTTGTCCCTCAGTATGAACGGGAACAATCTGAGCTTTATAGTGTCTTCGCTCACGTCTTTGGCCTGGAAGGTGTCACACTTCGCCAAGAATGTGTCTATATGGTCGTTTGGTTTTTCATGTGGATGTCCATGAAAGGGGGCCTACTGCATCAGGTTGATCAACCCAGTCTTTAGCTCAAAGCTTCCCACTGTCAGCTACGGCCTCAAGATAGAAGAAGTACTAGAAAAGTTCGGCTTTATATGGTCTCTAATGGACCTAGTTCGAGGAGGAATAGCATTACCCTCCACCATTGGTTCAGTAAAAGTTTGACTCCTCTTTTCTGCTCTGAGTCTTCTTGTGGTTTTTTCAATCTCGGGATCAAATAATAATTCTTCGTCAAGACCCTCGAGGCGAGTGTTCATGTACAAAAAATACTCAGAGAAATACCGTCAGTAGCAAAGTAATTAAAAGAGAATAAAATGATGGAAAGATAAGAGAGTGTAAGATTTGCCAACAAATTCTCCAAAATAGAAATAACCCAAGTAAAAGCGTTACTTCCCCGACAACGGCACCAAAAACTTGAGCACACAAAACTAACACTTAAAACCCGCTTAGCAATGGTACGAATGCCAAAGGCTAGATGCGTCCTAAATGTAACTCCTGAACCGTATCGCAAGCGCACGGTGTCAAGTTATAGTATAAAAGATATCGATCCCACAGGAAAGTGAATGCTAATATGGTCTTGGGTGATTCCTAGGTCTTCAGAATATTGCTAGCAGTCGATTTAAAATAATTGGTTGTTGTGGAGTTATATCTCAAATAAGGTTGTAATCAATAATAAAAGACTAGGGCGTTAGGACTCACCACTAGGATCGTCAAAAGTTGATGCTAGGTTAGAACTCTTACGTTGCATTGGCTTTATTAGGGATTGTCGCATCTAAGATGTAGAACTCATGGCTCTAGGTGTTATGGGTCTAACATATCGCACGCTTACCCCACTCTCGCGATAGGCGTGACGTGCGATCCGTGCATTAAGAATCGACAATATTTATACCACTCTCGTGGGTAGAATGATCTTGACTCATGCCACTCTCGTGGATAGAGCTTTAATGTGTGCTTTGGTGGCTCTCATTGATGCAATGACGGTAGTCATCAATTATTAATATAGGACGTCGGTGGATCCCATCAAGGAGTGCGCTGGGCATGGCCGCAAACCCTAATTGAATCCACTAACTCCTTAATTAAGTTCATAGGATACTCCTTAAGCTAATCATGGCCACAGACCGTGGACATGATCTCAGTACGAGATCTCCTACAAACTTGGCTAGTCAACCAAAACACTTCCCTTTTTGAACCAACGCAACCTAAAAATCCTAACTTTATATCTAAATCCTAAGATCCTAGCCATAGATAGAACTACTAGTGAATCATAGAGATAGACACAGAAGATTCAATAAAAACAAGAGAGTTCATCATGGCATGCGAAAACATCAAATAAAGCATAGAAAGTTTAGAAATCGTTACCGACAAGTCGTAGAGCGATAGCCAACACAAGAGAATTAAGAATATCAAGCTTCCACGCAATAAAGATCAATAAAAATCCAAGCTTTAGTCTTCAAAAAATAGCGATGGCATAAAACTTCTCTAGATCTAAAAACTCTAATTAAAACTCAAGAAAATAAAATTAAAACAATCCTCTAAGTCTCCTCCATGAAAATAGGGTAAAAGTTGTACTTATGTACAAGGGGTAGAGACCCTACAAAATCTGGGAAATTCTGGGCACTTGGACCCACCAACTTGCCTGGTCGCGTCGCCCTACTCGGTCGAGTAGCTGCGCTTGCTCGGTCCAGTTGACACAGGCCCCGCTTTGCTGCTTCTGATGCTCTGGCTGATACGGGCTACTCGGTCGAGCAGCTTTGCTGCTCGGTCGAGCTAGGTCGCTCGGGGAGAAGTCCAAAATAGGCGTTCTGTTTGAATACAGCTCGGTCGAGTTGGCTGTTCTGCTCGGTCGGGTAGGTCGGTCCGTTTCCTCTACGTCATCGGCGTGTCAGCTAGGTCGAGTAGCATCAGCACTCAACCGAGTGGCCTGGGAAACTGGACATGGGCTAGAGCTAGAGTCCTCCTCCACTCCTCCACTCCTCCAATCTTCTTCCTTGGCTCGACGAACCTGACGTCCCGGACGCGTTGAATGTGTCCATGTCTCTAAATAGCTCTAATTCGCTCCAAAACTCCTGAAAATCCACAATGCTATACAAAACTCGAATATGGCATTAGAAGCACGATAATATATGAAAATGTGGGTTTTGGAGGTGAATATAATATGGAATGATGCAATAAGAATATGTAAAATATGGACACATCAAAGCCCCATCAACATGAAGTAACATCATCCATACATCCAAACAACCTACATCATCACACAAAAAACAACGCCTATACTCTCAAACCCTAACAAAAATAAGTCCTAAGGTGATATATCAATGATATGCATCAATGATCCAACTGGACGATGGTGGGATAAGCCTCGGGAGCTCTCATCTCAACATGGAAACCTTGATTCTCCATCTCTGAAGTAGAAGCAACATCAACATCAGGAGTCTCGATAGTAGGAGTGATGACCTGAGTCTTAGCAGGCTTAGCAGCAGCAGAGGGAATATCATCAGCAGGATGAGCCGAGGTGACATCAGTTGGAGGAGCCTGAGCATCATCACCAGGAGGAGCAGCAGCAGGTGTGATAGGCTCAGATGGATGCAGCAAGGACGGGATGGAAGCAGATGCTCAAATGAAGTGCTGAGCATCTCTAGTAACACAATCATCTTCTGATCCAAAAGAGTCACCTTCTTATCCAACCGGATAAAGAAGGGATCAATAGGTGATGGAGATGAAGAAGCAGAAGGAATGGTACGATCAACTGGAGGAATGGTGGTATCAGCAGGAGGTGCAGACGAGGAGGGGTCAGAAGTAGCTTGCCTCTTCTTGGCTGTAATCTGCAAAGTTGAAGAAGACTTCAGCTTCGCAGACTCATCCAAGAGAGGACCCAAAGGAACAGGCTCATAGAGTCAAGATCAATCTTGAAATGCCTAAAGACATGGGTTAGAATGCAGCTATATGGTAGGTGAGATATGGTAGGAGTGAACTCAATATGGTCCATCCTATCAAGGATAACACCAGCCCAGTTCACATCTATGACAGAAAAGATGGCATACATGCACTTTAGGATGTCATGGGAAGTCTGATCTTAGGATCCTGATTTGGGGAGGATGCTTGATTTGACAACATGGTGGACTGCCCAGCCACATTTGGAGAAAATGGAAGTCTACACCCCAGAGGTGAGAATATAAGAGATGGTCCTAAACATATCTAGGAGGACATTTTGATCATGCTTAGAAACTCTGGAGATGGAAATGTCAGCAGGTAGAGACCCAGAGGAAGGAATGTTAAGGATAGATCCTAAAAGCTTGGGGTCTAGCTTGATGGATATCCCCTTAACTGCAGTGTCAAGAACTCGAGAAACAGTATACTCACCACGAATGCAGTTAGAATAAAAGAGTTTCACCAGATGTGGTATGGCTTGGGAGAATCAGAGGGTGAATGATGATAAAGAACAACAAGTTTTGTCTTCGTCATGAGCTGAGATAGATTTTCACCCTGAAAAGCTGAATATACAATGAACCGTTCCTTCAAGAGTTTGACATTAATAAGAGCATTGTATGTCCCTAAGCACTTGTCATCCCGACAAGTAGGGATAGAAGCTGAAACAAAAGATGAAGGAACAGTTTTTGGAGGAGCTTAGGTAGAGGGTTCAGCTTTGTGAATTGGTTCGGCCTGAAGTTCAACATGGGAGGTTGAGCTTGGGGTTGAATCGGGAGTTGAGCAGAAGAAATACGGGGTTGTTTGCGCTTATGATGAAGCGGCTCAGGTTCAAGTTCAGATTCGTTAGCCCATGATTCATCAGAATTAGAGGCAGACTCGATCAGAAGAGAGGGAGACCTAGCCCGTTTCGTACGGACTTTGGAAGGAGCAGGGTTCAGAACCCTAATCTTCTTCTCCCTAGGCTTTCTAGGAGATAATGACCTAGCCTTAGAGGAAGAACCGGGCTTGGGACCCATGGAGTTTGCAAATGCGAACAACCTACGAACTAGGCCACAAAAATGAAGAGAACGAGTAGAATATGATACCTAAACAAAGAGAGGATGGTCGGGGGACACGAATTGTCGACGAAAGAGAAGATCGACGGTCGGATGGCAGTGATTGTCGACGGAGTCGAAGAGATTGGAAGTTTTCTAACCGCACGAAGTGGGGGGATTTGAATCGGATGAGAGAGAAATAGGAGTGAGTCGACGGCTATAAGAGAAGCTGAGAATTGAGCACAGCCATCAGATCAGAATGTATGGCTGAGATTAAGACTACGAACCGCTAAACAGCTCAGACATATGACTGATGCATAAAGTGTAGTCGCCTGTCAAGCCTCAAATTAAAAAATGGCTTAGCAGAAGCACATGCACCTGTAGAAGAAACACAGCCTCCTGTCAATGGACATGTGCCTGTGAAATGCCCTACATGGGCCTGTCTTCTGACAAGAAATTTTGAGTTATCTCTCGAAAAAATGAGTAAGATTTAGGCTGGCACCTGATGACAAAAACATAGTCGCCTGGATGATAACCAGGCGCCTGAAAAATGTACATCAGTCACCTAGCTGAGAGATGCAAAAAATTGAGAAATAATGTAAGGTTGGGTAGGCACTCGATGAAGAGATGATGGGCACCTGTCCCGGTCTTAGAGACAAAGATTTATAGGCAAATGGGCAGGCGCCTGGTGAAGGAACCACATGCGCCTGTCCTGGTTCTCAAATCCAGGAATGAGGCAAAAATGAGAAATTTGAGTTCTCTCACCCTATGTCTATACACTAAATACTCTAAACCCATCAAAATACATTCATAATCACCTAAACTTATACACATATCAAGGATATCAACATAATCATAAATTCATCAAATTCTCCAAGAAATCTCATAGAAAACATAATGTGAAAAATAAACACACTGGATATAAGAGATGAAATTGATCATATGAGCTCAAAACATGGTATAACATCTGAAAATGAAGTCCTAGATTTCAGATTCACCCATAATTCCTAATTCTCCACGCAATCTCACAAATGAATCTTCTTTAAGAGGTGTTACGCCTATTTGACCGAGACCCAAAAGACACGAGCCCAGGAGCCCGACTACTGGCCGAGAGCCCATCTGCGGGTACAGGCCCGTTCTACAAGGCCCAATAAGGGACCCCCCTACTATCGATCCGACCCGGCCCCGGTAACCCGCTGGTCACTCGCCCACTCCTGTGATAACCGCTCCCCCGGTTCCGCGACCACTAAATGACGGTAATGGGGAGGTGCAGGCATGGCGCAGGGGGCGGCGACGGGGCGGGGGGGGGGGGATTGAGGGGGCACGATTGAGGGTGGGCGAGGGAAGTGGGCCAGAGGCAATCACGCTGGGAGCTCTATAAAAGGGCTAGGAAGACGACGAAGCAAAGGACCGCATCTCAGGTATCTAAAACCTAAGGTACTCCATCAACGACCTAGTTCCCCCATTTCATCTCCATCCTCCCCCGCTCGCGTCGTGAGACGCCGTTCCGATCTCCTCACGAGTCGAACCGTCTCCGCCGGGCCTCCTCTTTCAGATCTCTGTCTGACTTAGGCATCGGAGGGGATTTGGCCGGAACCAAGGTCCGGCCCCCCTGACGAGCGTTCTCGTCTACGCAGGAGGACAGCTGATCAACGGGCCGAGGCTTCCCCTCGCCCCTCGCCGACCACACACCCAGCTGGACGAGTGAGGCTTCCCCTCACCGTCCGACCGTCGAGGCCGAGCACATCCTACCGAGGCCGAGCGTCTCAACCAGGGCCGAGGCTTCCCCTCGCCCTTCGCCGACCACGCATCTAGCCGGACGACTGAGGCTATCCCTCGTCGTCCTACCTCCGAGTCCGTGCACATCCGTCCGAGGCCGAGCGTCTCAACCAGGGCCGAGGCTCCCCCTCGCCCCATCCGCACCGACTCGAAGCCCCCGAGGGACCCAAGCGGGCCCCTTGACCACGTTGACCGGGTTGTCCACTGTCACGACCCGCATCCCTTAAATGGAGGCGAGACGTGAAAAGGTCCGCACGGGAGTGGAGCGGTGAAGCCCCAAACCCGATAAGCGTCAAATTAGTATAAGTAGGCCCCTGTAATTGCAATCGAAACAACAACAATAATAATATGAGACGGTTAAGAAACACCAATCCTAAAGTTTGTCCACAAAATATTCAACATCACAGAAAAGCCACCAGGCTAAAAAGAAAGAGTCTAAGGGCCCAGAACAAGGCCAAACAAAAGCAACGACATAAATAAGTATAGGTGCCACGCACCGATAACAAACAACTGTCTAACAAAAGTAAAACACAACGGAGACACTAGGACTGGTCCCCAGTGTCCACGTACTCCCCGTCCAACACGGGCGCAAGCTCGGCGTCCGCAAACACCTCACCCTCAGCTGGCAACTCAGGCTCAAGGTCTAACATGCGTCACCCAAAAGAGAAAGGGGCACATGTCAGCAAGTCTAAAAGACTTGGGCAAGGAAACTGAAAGTGAGGCAACTAGCAACCTAGCAGTTTAGTATGCATGACATGGCAGTTATAACATGAGTGCACAATTAAGACATGGCAAGACAATTTGTACTTGAGAGCAATCATCGGGACAAGACAAGACAAGAGTAGCCAAGCTACTATCAATTCCAATCAATTCACTATTCACGTTGTTTTGTAGATGTTTACACCTTACAGCTGAATGGGTTCACATTCGCTGATTGGCCGCTTAACAACTACCCCACCCAAAGAGTTTACGCCTTACCCCTGCAGTTGCTGATCGGGCAGACTCCCAGTTGATTGGTCGCTTAACTCTTACCCCCAATACCCACATGTAATGGAGCCAGGGTCCCCGCACATGAGCTCAGCAAGTGAGCCGGGGTTGCCCCGCACATGAGCTCGCATTCTATTTCACAATTCAATATCGAGCGTTGGGGTTTCCAACTACAGGGCTCGCTTCTGGAACACGAGCCAGGAACACAAACATTGTAGCGAAGCTACGCAATCACGGCAACACTTAAAGAATGCAATGACATGACAATTAATTCGCGTACCGTTAATGGAAAGTAAACATGACATGGTAATTGTGCAACATGATATATGTCGGAACTAGCTTCGTTGTCAAGCTAGTTCCCCAATTTGCGCCTAGGCGAGTATCATTTCGTCGCCTAGCCTCTTTTACGCCTACAACAAGCAAATGGCCTAAAACATGGCCTAAACCCTAAGTGACAAGTTTCACTTGCCTAGCACCGGGGATGACGACCACTTCGTCACACGGATGCCAATCTACGGGGAAATCGCTGTTTTGGGGGACCAATCATCAAACAACATGAAATATTATTAGGGTTTCATAAAATTATAAATAAGTTATAAAAACAACGGTAGATCGATTTCTTACCGAGAGAAGGCGGAAGAAACACTCCGGGGAACCCTAGGATCAGATCTGGAGAAGATTGGAGAAGTTTGGGGGAAACTAGGGTTTTGGGTGATTTGGGGGTTTTGATGGATTTCGATGGAGATTTGGGGAAGATGAGTGGTAGATAGAGTGAATGGATGGATTGGATGATGGATTTAGGGCTTGGAATGAAGGATTGAAGCTTGGGGGAAGATGGGGGCTCAAGGGGGAAGATTTTAGGGTTTTGGATCGTGTTGGAGGAAGAAGAAACGTTTGGGTTGGGTATTTATAGGCTAGGCTGGCGGCTGCCCAGAAATTAGGGTTTTAACACTGGTTAGTCGGTCAAAGAACAACCACTGACCGACTAGTTTGGAAACTAGTCGGTCGGTAGACCAACGCAGGCCGACTAAGTGTAAACAGTAACTCCTGAACGAAAATAGGATTTAGAGTTAGTCGGTCCATGAACAAGTACTGACCGACTAGTTTAGCATCTAGTCGGTCAACCAACGTTCTTAGACCGACTAACGATAAACAGTAACTCCTGAGAAAATTTAGAAAGCTCACTAGTCGGTCCAAGAAGGATTGCCGACCGACTGGATCGTCATCTAGTCGGTCGGTGCCCCTTCTTATACCGGCTAATGAGCACCAAAAGTTCCGATACGGAGCGCGGAGCCCCGGGATCGAATCCTAAGACTCCTAGGCTTGATCTAATAGTTAGATATGACCGTTATGAAGCCCGTCACAAACGACGTACTTTGAAATCGACGATCCTAAGGAAGAATCGAGAAAATACGACGAATCGATCGAAAATGAAAGTTACGGAGACGAAAACCACACAAGAGGAGAAAATCCACCAAAACATATATTATATTATAATAAATTCAGATACAAGGAAACCAGTCGTTACATCCTCCCCAACTTAAGAAAAATTCCGTCCTCGGAATTTCCGAACACTAACGAGTCCGGAAACAAAAGTGGGAAACGCTCTCGCATCTCATCTTCTCTCTCCCAAGTGGACTCTCCCGGCGAACCGTGTCGCCACATCACCCTCACAAGATTGACAATTTTGTTCCGAAGCGATTTCTGACGCCTGTCCAGAATCTGCACCGGATACTGGTCATACGTCAAATCTGAGCGAACGGCGATCTCCGAGAAATCCACCGCATGAGATGGGTCGCTAATGTATCGACGAAGCTGCGACACATGGAAAACATTGTGAACTCCTTCCAAAGATGGCGGCAAGGCCAAGCGATACGCTACCTCACCAACCCTCTCCAAAATGTCAAACGGTCCAATGTATCGCGGGCTCAACTTCCCACGCTTCCCAAAACGAATCACACCACGATTCGGGGAAATCTTCAAGAACACATGGTCGCCCGGCTGAAACTCCAAAGGACGACGTTTAGCATCAGCCCAATGCTTAAAACGGTCCTGAGCAATCCTCAACCTCTCCCGAATATTCCTGACGATATCCACGGCCTCCACGATCATCTCAGGTCCCAACAACTCCCGATCTCCAACGTCATCCCAACTCAATGGCGATCGACATTTCCTCCCATAAAGAGCGGCGAAAGGCGCCATGCCAATACTCGCCTGGAAGCTGTTGTTGTAGGAAAACTCTACCATATGTAGATGGTCCTCCCACGAACCCTTGAAATCCAACATGCACGCCCTCAGCATGTCTTCCAAAATCTGAATCGTCCTCTCAGACTGGCCATCCGTCTGTGGATGGTACGCTGTGCTGAAACTCAGACGCGTACCCAAGCTCTTCTGCAAACTCTGCCAGAACTGAGATGTGAACCTCGTGTCTCTGTCAGACACGATACTCACGGGGACTCCATGAAGTCGCACAACTTCCTGCACGATTTACGTTACATCACTATCCAAACTAGGAAAAAGGAAATAAAACGGAGAGTAAAAGAATTTTACCTCCATATATCTCCTCGCTAGCGCCTCAGTGGACTGCCCCACTCGGAACGGAATAAAGTGCGCAGATTTGGTCAATCGATCTACGATCACCCAAATCGCGTCATTCTGCTTCGGACTCCGAGGCAGTCCAGTCACGAAGTCCATAGTGATGTGCTGCCTCTTCCACTCCGGAATCGGAAGCGATTGTAGCAACCCGGCCGTACGCTGATGCTCCGCCTTCACTTGCTGGCAAACCAAGCACTTGGCTACACTCCGAGCCACGCTCCTCTTCATACCATGCCACCAATAATTCAGACGAAGATCCTGGTACATCTTGGTGCCACTAGGATGCATAGAATACGGCGAACTGTGTGCCTCCACCATCAGCTCCTCTCTAATATCCCCACCTGGCACACACAACCTGGCTCCAAACCTCAGCGAGCCATCCTCATGAATCAAAAAGTCAGTCCGCAGACCGGCTTCCACCTTCTCCCGAATCTTCACCAGCTTCGGATCCTCAGCCTGGCCGGCCTTAATCCGATCCACGATCGTCGACTGTACCTGCATGTACATCAACGAAGAAGCCTCCCCAGGAAGAACAATCTCCACGCCAGACTCGCAAAAATCCTGCTGCAATCTCCACTGCGAGGTCAAAATCATCACCGCTGGAAGCCTACTCAGCGCATCAGGAACCACATTCACCTTGCCAGGGTGATACTGCAAATCAATCTCATAATCCGCCATAAGCTCCAACCATCGACGCTGTCGCAAGTTGAGCTCCTTCTGAGTGAAAATATACTTCAAGCTTTTGTGATCGGTGAAAATCTTCACTTTCTCACTCAGCAAGAAGTGCCTCCAAATCTTAAGAGCAAACATAACGGCAGCCAACTCCAAATCATGCGTCGGATAATTCTTCTCATGAACCTTAAGCTGACGAGACGCATACGCCACAACATGTCCGTGCTGATGCAACACGCAACCAAGACCCTTGCCAGAAGCATCACAAAAGATCTCAAATCCACCGCTGCGATCAGGCACGACAAGAATAGGGGCACTCGTCAACCTCTCCTTCAGAATACCAAAAGCACTCTCACAATCACCCGACCAAACATAAGCAACATCCTTCCGCGTCAACCTGGTCATCGGCTCAGCAATACGGGAAAAGTCCTTAATGAATCGCCGATAGTAACCAGCAAGTCCAAGGAAACTCCGAATCTCAGACGCAGACGACGGAACAGGCCACTCCCTGATGGCTCTAATCTTCTCGGGATCCACAGAAATACCATCTCCAGTAACCACATGCCCAAGAAAAGCAACTCGATCAAGCCAAAACTCGCACTTCGAAAACTTAGCATACAAACGATGCTTCCTCAAAATTTCCAATACCGTCCTCAAGTGCGATGCATGCTCTTCCTCCGACTTCGAATAGATCAGAATGTCGTCGATAAAGATAATGACAAACTTATCCAAAAAGTCGTAGAAAATCAGGTTCATCAGATTCATGAAAACTGCGGGCGCGTTAGTTATGCCGAAAGGCATAACCACAAACTCATAGTGTCCATACTTCGTCCTGAACGCTGTCTTCGGAACATCATCCCTCTTCATCTTCAACTGATGGTAACCACTCCTCAAATCCAATTTAGAAAACACCCTCGAACCTCCAAGCTGATCAAAAATATCATCGATGCGAGGCAACGGGTATTTATTCTTAATGGTCACCGCATTCAATCCCCGATAGTCCACGCACATGCGACGCGAACCATCCTTCTTCTTAACCAGCAACACCGGTGCTCCCCACGGAGACACGCTAGGATTAATATAACCCTTCAGCAACAGCTCATCCAACTGCTTCCGCAACTCTTCCAATTCTGCAGGTGCCAGACGATACGGCGCCTTCGAAATCGGCTGCGCACCTGGAACGAGATCAATAGAAAATTCCAGAGCTCGATCAGGCGACAACCCAGACATCTCCTCGGGGAAGACGTCACCAAAATCTCGCACCACAGCTGGCCACTCCAGCTCCATCTGCATAGCTACAGCCTCCACCGGCCTGGCCCGAAATCTGACAGGACCAAGCGAAGTGCTACCACGACTGAACTCAAACACTGGATGTCCGGGAATCTCGAACACCACCTTCTTCCTCCTGCATCGATCGTAGCATAGAAGCTCGCAAGCCAATCCATCCCAAAGACCGCATCGTAGTTGGTGATGTTGTGGACAATAAAATCAGCATAAAGCTCATGTCCACAAACCACCACAGAGCAAGGACTGCACCCACGATGCACCGTGACTACTCCATTCCCTGTGACGATATTCCAACTCTTGGAGAGAGGGGACGTCGACAAGGAATGCTTCTCCACGAAGCTCTGGGCCAAAATGCACATTGACGCACCTGAGTCAAAGAGGACTCGGGCAGGGAACGTGCAAACCAAAACCACACCTAACAAACAGCCTAATCGATCAAATCTTATTCTAGCAACACCATACACAAGCATTCACATAATTTAACAATCAATTAATTAAGGAAGGAACAATCTAGATCGAAAGTTACCTGCAATGACCTCATCCATGGCCAAAATCTCCTCCTCGGTCATCAGAAATGCCTGCCTCCTCGGCGGAACAGCCTGCCGAAAAGCCTGCCCCTGTGGAACAAGAGCTGCTCCACGACCAGCGGGCACCGGGGCTCTCTGCTGCAACGGCGGGGCAGCAATAGGTGCCCTCCGCAGCTGATTCACATGCCGACAATCTCTCGCGACATGGGAGGCATCACCGCAAACCAGACACTGGCCCAAAAACTTCCGACACTGATCCTTGACGTGGCCTGGCTTGCCGCAGAAATGGCAAGACTTCAGAATAGGCCCTCTCGGCCTCTTAAACTGAGCGGACTGATTAGGCCTGAATCCAGGTCTAACCACAGCTCTCGCCTGTTCCACAGGCCTCCTCACAGCACCAACAACAGACCCCTTCCTCTGGTTCACAAGCAGCTCCTGCCTCTTGGCAGCGACCAAAACCTTCTGATAAGATTCCCGGTCAGAAGAGGTCACAAAACTCTGGAGCTCTGAAGCAAGCCCCTGCAGAAATCTCTGAGCTCTCTCCTCAGCGTCCTGCACCATCTTTGGTGCAAACCGACTCAGCCTCATGAACTCCTGGTGGTACATGTCCACCGACGAGTTCCCCTGCTTCAGATCGATAAAACGCTGCAGCATCTCTTCCCTGGCAGCCTTCGGGAAGAACTCACCATCAAATCTGGCCTTGAAGGTAGCCCAGACGACCGGCTCTACCAACATCTTTTCCTCAGCATCCCACCAATTCCTGGCGTTATCCTTCAGCTGGCGCTTCGCCAAGTCAACCCAACTAACTTCGTTGACCTTGGACATCTTCAGATTGTCCTCAATATTCCTCATCCATTCATCAGCAGCTAGCGGACCTTCGGTTCCATCAAAATACGCAGGACCCAGCTCTCTGAACTGCTTCGCCCCGTGCTCAGGGCGAGGGGCTTCCACCACCCGAGCAGCTCGAGTCACCGGAGCATTCTACACCTGCAGAAGCACACCTTGCTGAACCTGCATCATCTGCAACATCATCCTCATCATCTCCCCATTAGTGGGCTCCCGCTCAGGCTCCTCGTCATGAGGGGGCGCACCACTACCACCACCACGGGTGATCCGCCTTCCCGCCATCTAATGACGCAGAAAACGAAACAATTAGACTCATAGCTTAGGGCTCAGAGGTCGAAATTATTTGTTGGACAATCTTGCATTATTATCGTTATCCCGATAATTGCAGTTACAGAGGACCTGCATGGGCCACCACTAAAACCTGTCACGACCCGCTTCCCTAAAATGGAGGCAAGACGTGAAAAGGTCCGCACGGGAGTGGAGCGGTGAAGCCCCAAACCCGATAAGCGTCAAATTAGTATAAGCAGGCCCCTGTAATTGCAATCGAAACAATAACAATAATAATATGAGACGGTTAAGAAACACCAATCCCAAAGTTTGTCCACAAAATATTCAACATCACAGAAAAGCCACCAGGCTAAAAAGGAAGAGTCTAAGGGCCCAGAACAAGGCCAAACAAAAGCAACGACATAAATAAGTATAGGTGCCACGCACCGATAACAAACAACTGTCTAACAAAAGTAAAACACAACGGAGACACTAGGACTGGTCCCCAGTGTCCACGTACTCCCCTTCCAACACGGGCGCAAGCTCGGCGTCCGCAAACACCTCACCCTCAGCTGGCAACTCAGGCTCAAGGTCTAACATGCGTCACCCAAAAGAGAAAGGGGCACATGTCAGCAAGTCTAAAAGACTTGGGCAAGGAAACTGAAAGTGAGGCAACTAGCAACCTAGCAGTTTAGTATGCATGACATGGCAGTTATAACATGAGTGCACAATTAAGACATGGCAAGACGATTTGTACTTGAGAGCAATCATCGGGACAAGACAAGACAAGAGTAGCCAAGCTACTATCAATTCCAATCAATTCACTATTCACGTTGTTTTGTAGATGTTTACGCCTTACAGCTGAATGGGTTCACATTCACTGATTGGCCGCTTAACAACTACCCCACCCAAAGAGTTTACGCCTTACCCCTGCAGTTGCTGATCGGGCAGACTCCCAGTTGATTGGTCGCTTAACTCTTACCCCCAATACCCACACGTAATGGAGCCAGGGTCCCCGCACATGAGCTCAGTAAGTGAGCCGGGGTTGCCCCGCACATGAGCTCGCATTCTATTTCACAATTCAATATCGAGCGTTGGGGTTTCCAACTACAGGGCTCGCTTCTGGAACACGAGCCAGGAACACAAACATTGTAGCGAAGCTACGCAATCACGGCAACACTTAAAGAATGCAATGACATGACAATTAATTCGCGTACCGTTAATGGAAAGTAAACATGACATGGTAATTGTGCAACATGATATATGTCGGAACTAGCTTCTGTAACGACTTGTTTTCTTGTATCTGAATTTATTATAATATAATATATGTTTTGGTGGATTTTCTCCTCTTGTGTGGTTTTCGTCTCCGTAACTTTCGTTTTTCGATCGATTCGTCGTATTTTCTTGTTTCTTCCTTAGGATCGTCGATTTCGAAGTACGTCGTTTGTGACGGGCTTCATAACGGTCGTATCTAACTGTTAGATCAAGCCTAGGAGTCTTAGGATTCGATCACGGGGCCTCGTGCTCCGTATCGGAACTTTCTGTGCTCATTAGCCGGTATAAGAAGGGGCACCGACCGACTAGATGATGATCCAGTCGGTCGGCAATCCTTCTTGGACCGACTAGTGAGCTTTCTAAATTTCTGAGGAAGCTACTGTTTATCGTTAGTCGGTCTAAGAAGAGTTGTTGACCGACTAGGTTGCAAACTAGTCGGTCGGCAATGCTTCTTTAACCGACTAACTCATCATCTAAACTTTAGTATCAATATTGTTCATTTCTTAGTCAGTCTAAGTTCATCTTTCGACCGACTAGTTGCTAAACTAGTCGGTTAAGTTTTGTACTCAGACCGACTAATTCTTGGTTCTACTGTACAGTCAAGTTACTGTTTACTCTTAGTCGGTCTAAGAACGTTCATCGACCGACTAGAAGATAAACTAGTCGGTCAGTATTTGTTCATGGACCGACTAACTCTAAATCCTATTTTCGTTCAGGAGTTACTGTTTACACTTAGTCGGTCAGCGTTGGTCGACCGACCGACTAGTTGCCAAACTAGTCGGTCAGTGGTTGTTCTTTGACCGACTAGTCTGTGTTAAAACCCTAATTTCTGGGCAGCCGCCAGCTCAACCTATAAATACCCTACCCATTCGTTTTCTTCTTCTCCAACACGACCCTAAGCCCTAGTTTCTTCCCCTCTAAGCCCCCATCTTCCTCCAAGCTTCAATCCTCCATTCCAAGCCCTAGAATCGTCATCCAATCCATCCATTCACCCTATCTACTACTAATCTTCCCCAAATCTCCATCAAACCCCATCAAATCCCCAAAATCCCCCGAAACCCTAGTTTCTCCAAACTTCCCCAATCATTTCCAGATCTGGTCCTAGGGTTCCCCGGAGTATTTCTTCCGCCTCCTCTCGGTAAGAAATCGATCTACCGTTGTTTTTGTAACTTAGATATATTTTTATGAAACCCTAATAATAATTCATGTTGTTTGTTGATTGGTCCCCCCCCCCCAAACAGCGATTTCCCCGTAGATTGGCATCCGTGTGACGAAGTGGTCATCATTTCCGGTGCTAGGCAAGTGAAACTTGCCACTTAGGGTTTAGGCCATGTTTTAGGCCGTTTGCATGTTGTAGGCGTAAAAGAGGCTAGGCGATGAAATGATACTCGCCTAGGCGCAAATTGGGGAACTAGCTTGACAACGAAGCTAGTTCCGACATTTAGCATGTTGCACAAATACCATGTCATGTTTACTTTCCCTTAACGGTACGCAAATCAAATGTCATGTCATTGCATTCTTTAAGTGTTTCTGTGATTGCGTAGCTTTGCTACGAATGCTTGTGTTTCCTGGCTCGTGACCAGAAGCGAGCTTAATGAGTTGGAAACCCCAACACTCGATATTGAATCGTGAATTAAGAAACAAGCTCCCATGCGGGGCAAACCTGGCTCACTAGCTGGGCTCATGTACAGGGACCCTGGCTTGTTTAGTGCGGGATGGGGTGAGGGTTAAGCGGCCATTCAACTGGGGGTCTGTTTGATCAACAACTGCAGTTGTAAGGCGTAAACTCTTTGGGGTGGGGTAGTGTTTAGTGCCGATCGGACTGAAATGCTATGCCATTCAGCGAAGGGCGTAAACATCTACAAAACAGCCGTGAAATGTGAATTGTGTTTAGTGCCGATCGGTCTGACATGTTTTACCATTCAGCGAAGGGCGTAAACACTTGCAAAACAATGTGGATTGATTGATAGTAGTGTAGCTACTCTTGTCTTGTCTTGACCCGATGATTGCTCTCATGTACAAATTGTCTTGCCATGTTTTAAATTGTGCACTCATGTTGTAACTGCCATGTCATGCATACTAAACTGTTAGGTTGCTAGTTGCCTTACTTTCAGTTTCCTTGCCCAAGTCCTTTAGACTTGCTGACATGTGCCCCTCTCTCTTTTGGGTGACGCATGTTAGACCTTGAGCCTGAGTTGCCTTCTGAGGGTGAGGTGTTTGCGGACGCTGAGCTTGAGCCCGTGTTGGACGGGGAGTACGTGGACACTGGGGACCAGTCCTAGTGTCTCCGTTGTGCTTTAAATTTTGTTAAACAGTTGTTTTGTTATCGGTGCGTGGCACCTATACTTATTTATGTCGTTGCTTTTGTTTGGCCTTGTTCTGGGCCTTAGACTCTTTCTTTTTAGCCTGGTGGCTTTTCTATGATGTTGAATATTTTGTGGACAACCCTTGGGATTGGTGTTTCTTTTCCGTCTCATATTATTATTATTGTTGTTTCGATTGCAATTACAGGGACCTGCTTATACTAAATTGACGCTTATCGGGTTTGGGGCTTCACCGCTCCACTCCCGTGCGGACCTTTTCACGTCTCGCCTCCATTTTTGGGAAGCGGGTCGTGACAGGTTTTAGTGGTGGCCCATGCAGGTCCTCTGTAACTGCGATTATCGGGATAACGATAATGATATAAGATTGTCCAACAAATAATTTCGACCCCTGAGCCCTAAGCTATGAGTCTAATTGTTTCGTTTTCTGCGTCATTAGATGGCAGGAAGACGGATCACCCGAGGTGGTGGTAGTGGTTCGCCCCCTCACGACGAGGAGCCTGAGCGGGAGCCCACTAATGGGGAGATGATGAGGATGATGTTGCAGATGATGCAGGTTCAGCAGGGTGTGCTTCTGCAGGTGTAGAATGCTCCGGTGACTCGAGCTGCTCGGGTGGTGGAGACCCCTCGTCCTGAGCCCGGGGCGAAGCAGTTCAGAGAGTTGGGTCCGGCGTATTTTGATGGAACCGAAGGTCCGCTAGCTGCTGATGAGTGGATGAGGAATATTGAGGACAATCTGAAGATGTCCAAGGTCAACGAAGTGAGTTGGGTTGACTTGGCGAAGCGCCAGCTGAAGGATAACGCCAGGAATTGGTGGGATGCTGAGGAAAAGATGTTGGTTGAGCCGATCGTCTGGGCTACCTTCAAGGCCAGATTTGATGGTGAGTTTTTCCCGAAGGCTGCCAGGGAAGAGATGCTACATCGTTTTATCGATCTGAAGCAGGGGAACTCGTCGGTGGACATGTACCACCAGGAGTTCATGAGGCTTAGTCGGTTTGCACCAAAGATGGTGCAGGACGCTGAGGAGCGAGCTCAGAGGTTTCTGCAGGGGCTTGCTTCAGAGCTCCAGAGCTTTGTGACCTCTTCTGACCGGGAATCTTATCAGAAGGTTTTGGTCGCTGCCAAGAGGCAGGAGCTGCTCGTGAACCAGAGGAAGGGGTTTGTTGTTGGTGCTGTGAGGAGGCCTGTGGAACAGGCGAGGGCTGTGGTCAAACCTGGTTTCAGGCCTAATCAGTCCGCTCAGTTTAAGAGGCCGGGAGGGCCTATTCTGAAGTCTTGCCATTTCTGCGGCAAGCCTGGCCATATCAAGGATCAGTGCCGGAAGTTTTTGGGCCAGTGTCTGGTTTGCGGTGATGCCTCCCATGTCGCGAGGGATTGTCGGCATGCAGGACCGCTGCGGAGGGCTCCTGTTGCAGCTCAGCCGTTGCAGCAGCGAGCGCCTGTTCCTGCTGGACGTGGAGCGGCTCTTGTTCCACAGGGGCAGGCTTTTCGGCAGGCTGTTCCGCCGAGGAGGCATGCATTTCTGATGACCGAGGAGGAGGTTTTGGCCATGGATGAGGTCATAGCAGGTAAATTTCGATCTAGATTGTTCCTTCCTTAATTAATTTATTGTTAAATTACGCGAATGCTTGTGTGTGGTGTTGCTAGAATAAGATTTGATCGATTAGACTGTTTGTTAGGTGTGGTTTTGGTTTGCACGTTCCCTGCCCGAGTCCTCTTTGACTCAGGTGCGTCAATGTGCATTTTGGCCCAGAGCTTCGTGGAGAAGCATTCCTTGTCGACGTCCCCTCTCTCCAAGAGTTGGAATATCGTCATAGGGAATGGAGTAGTCACGGTGCATCGTGGGTGCAGTCCTTGCTCTGTGGTGGTTTGTGGACATGAGCTTTATGCTGATTTTATTGTCCACAACATCACCAACTACGATGCGGTCTTTGGGATGGATTGGCTTGCGAGCTTCTATGCTACGATCGACTGTCGTCGGAAGAAGGTGGTGTTCGAGATTCCCGGACATCCGGTCTTTGAGTTCAGTCGTGGTAGCAGTTCGCTTGGTCCTGTCAGATTTCGGGCCAGGCCGGTGGAGGCTGTGGCTATGCGGATGGAGCTGGATTGGCCAGCTGTGGTGTGAGATTTTGGCGACGTCTTCCCCGAAGAGATGTCTGGGTTGCCGCCTGATCGAGCTCTGGAATTTTCTATCGATCTCGTTCCAGGTGCACAGCCGATTTTGAAGGCGCCGTATCGTATGGCACCTGCTAAATTGGAAGAGTTGCGGAAGCAGTTGGATGAGCTGTTGCTGAAGGCTTATATTAATCCTAGTGTGTCTCCGTGGGGAGCACCGGTGTTGCTGGTTAAGAAGAAGGATGGTTCACGTCGCATGTGCGTGGACTATCGGGGATTGAATGCGGTAACCATTAAGAATAAATACCTGTTGCCTCGCATTGATGATATTTTTGATCAGCTTGGAGGTTCGAGGGTGTTTTCTAAACTGGATTTGAGGAGTGGTTACCATCAGTTGAAGGTGAAGAAGGATGATGTTCCGAAGACAGCGTTCAGGACGAAGTATGGACACTATGAGTTTGTGGTTATGCCTTTCGACGTAACTAACGCGCCCGCAGTTTTCATGAATCTGATGAACCTGATCTTCTACGACTTTTTGGATAAGTTTGTCGTTATCTTCATCGACGACATTCTGATCTATTCGAAGTCGGAGGAAGAGCATGCATCGCACTTGAGGACGGTATTGGAAATTTTGAGGAAGCATCGTTTGTATGCTAAGTTTTCGAAGTGCGAGTTTTGGCTGGATCGAGTTGCTTTTCTTGGGCATGTGGTGACTGGAGATGGTATTTCTGTGGATCCCGAGAAGATTAGGGCCATCAGGGAGTGGCCTGTTCCGTCGTCTGCATCTGAGATTCGGAGTTTCCTTGGACTTGCTGGTTATTATCGTCGGTTCATTAAGGACTTTTCTCGTATTGCTGAGCCGATGACCAGGTTGACGCGGAAGGATGTTGCTTATGTTTGGTCGGGTGATTGCGAGAGTGCTTTTGGTATTCTGAAGGAGAGGTTGACGAGTGCCCCTATTCTTGTCGTGCCTGATCGCAGCGGTGGATTTGAGATCTTTTGCGATGCTTCTGGCAAGGGTCTCGGTTGCGTGCTGCACCAGCACGGACATGTTGTGGCGTATGCGTCTCGTCAGCTTAAGGTTCATGAGAAGAATTATCCGACGCATGATTTGGAGTTGGCTGCCGTTGTGTTTGCTCTTAAGATTTGGAGGCACTTCTTGTTGAGTGAGAAAGTGAAAATTTTCACCGATCACAAAAGCTTGAAGTATATTTTCACGCAGAAAGAGCTCAACATGCGACAGCGTCGATGGTTGGAGCTTATGGCGGATTATGAGATTGATTTGCAGTACCACCCTGGCAAGGTGAATGTGGTTCCTGATGCGCTGAGTAGGCTTCCAGCGGTGATGATTTTGACCTCGCAGTGGAGATTGCAGCAGGATTTTTGCGAGTCTGGCGTGGAGATTGTTCTTCCTGGGGAGGCTTCTTCGTTGATGTACATGCAGGTACAGTCGACGATCGTGGATCGGATTAAGGCTGGCCAGGCTGGAGATCCGAAGTTGGTAAGGATTCGGGAGCAGGTGGAAGCCGGTTTGCGGACTGACTTTTTGATTCATGAGGATGGCTCGCTGAGGTTTGGAGCCAGGTTGTGTGTGCCAGCTGGGAATATCAGAGAGGAGCTGATGGTGGAGGCACACAGTTCGCCGTATTCTGTGCATCCTGGTGGCACCAAGATGTTCCAGGATCTTCGCCTGAATTATTGGTGGCATGGTATGAAGAGGAGCGTGGCTCGGAGTGTAGCTAAGTGCTTGGTTTGCCAGCAAGTGAAGGCGGAGCATCAGCGTTCGGCCGGGTTGCTACAACCGCTTCCGATTCCGGAGTGGAAGTGGCAGCACATCACTATGGATTTCGTGACTGGACTACCTCGGAGTCCGAAGCAGAATGACGCGATTTGGGTGATCGTAGATCGATTGACCAAATCCGCGCACTTTATTCCGTTCCGAGTGGGACAGTCCACGGAGGTGCTAGTGAGGAGATATATGGAGGAAGTCGTGCGACTTCATGGAGTCCCCGTGAGTATCGTGTCTGACAGAGACACGAGGTTCACATCTCAGTTTTGGCAGAGTTTGCAGAAGAGTTTGGGTACGCGTCTGAGTTTCAGCACGGCGTACCATCCGCAGACGGATGGCCAGTCCGAGAGGACGATTCAGATTTTGGAAGACATGCTGAGGGCGTGCATGTTGGATTTCAAGGGTTCGTGGGAGGACCATCTGCATTTGGTGGAGTTTTCCTACAACAACAGCTTCCAGGCGAGTATTGGCATGGCGCCTTTCGCCGCTCTTTATGGGAGGAAATGTCGATCGCCATTGAGTTGGGATGACGTTGGTGATCGGGAGTTGTTGGGACCTGAGATGATCGTGGAGGCCGTGGATATCATCAGGAATATTCGGGAGAGGTTGAGGATTGCACAGGACCGTTTTAAGCATTGGGCGGATGCTAAACGTCGTCCTTTGGAATTTCAGCCGGGCGACCATGTGTTCTTGAAGATTTCCCCGAATCGCGGTGTGATTCGTTTTGGGAAGCGTGGGAAGTTGAGCCCGCGATACATTGGACCATTTGGTGTTTTGGAGAGGGTTGGCGAGGTAGCGTATCGCTTGGCCTTGCCACCGTCTTTGGAAGGAGTTCACAATGTTTTCCATGTGTCGCAGCTTCGTCGATACATTAGCGATCCATCTCATGCCGTGGATTTCTCGGAGATCGCCGTTCGCTCAGATTTGACGTATGACCAGTATCCGGTGCAGATTCTGGACAGGCGTCAGAAGTCACTTCGAAACAAGGTCGTCGATCTTGTTAGAGTGATGTGGCGGCACGGTTCGCCGGGAGAGTCTACTTGGGAGAGAGAAGATGAGATGCGAGAGCGCTACCCACTTTTGTTTCCGGACTCGTGAATATTCGGAAATTCCGAGGACGGAATTTTTCTTAAGTTGGGGAGGATGTAACGACTGGTTTTCTAGTATCTGAATTTATTATAATATAATATATGTTTTGGTGGATTTTCTCCTCTTGTGTGGTTTTCGTCTCCGTAACTTTCGTTTTTCGATCGATTCGTCGTATTTTCTTGTTTCTTCCTTAGGATCGTCGATTTCGAAGTACGTCGTTTGTGACGGGCTTCATAACGGTCATATCTAACTGTTAGATCAAGCCTAGGAGTCTTAGGATTCGATCACGGGGCCTCGTGCTCCGTATCGGAACTTTCTGTGCTCATTAGCCGGTATAAGAAGGGGCACCGACCGACTAGATGATGATCCAGTCGGTCGGCAATCCTTCTTGGACCGACTAGTGAGCTTTCTAAATTTCTGAGGAAGCTACTGTTTATCGTTAGTCGGTCTAAGAAGAGTTGTTGACCGACTAGGTTGCAAACTAGTCGGTCGGCAATGCTTCTTTAACCGACTAACTCATCATCTAAATTTTAGTATCAATACTGTTCATTTCTTAGTCAGTCTAAGTTCATCTTTCGACCGACTAGTTGCTAAACTAGTCGGTTAAGTTTTGTACTCAGACCGACTAATTCTTGGTTCTACTGTACAGTCAAGTTACTGTTTACTCTTAGTCGGTCTAAGAACGTTCATCGACCGACTAGATGATAAACTAGTCGGTCAGTATTTGTTCATGGACCGACTAACTCTAAATCCTATTTTCGTTCAGGAGTTACTGTTTACACTTAGTCGGTCAGCGTTGGTCGACCGACCGACTAATTGCCAAACTAGTCGATCAGTGGTTGTTCTTTGACCGACTAGTCTGTGTTAAAACCCTAATTTCTGGGCAGCCGCCAGCTCAACCTATAAATACCCTACCCATTCGTTTTCTTCTTCTCCAACACGACCCTAAGCCCTAGTTTCTTCCCCTCTAAGCCCCCATCTTCCTCCAAGCTTCAATCCTCCATTCCAAGCCCTAGAATCGTCATCCAATCCATCCATTCACCCTATCTACTACTAATCTTCCCCAAATCTCCATCAAAACCCACCAAATCCCCAAAATCCCCCGAAACCCTAGTTTCTCCAAACTTCCCCAATCATTTCCAGATCTGGTCCTAGGGTTCCCCGGAGTATTTCTTCCGCCTCCTCTCGGTAAGAAATCGATCTACCGCTGTTTTTGTAACTTAGATATATTTTTATGAAACCCTAATAATAATTCATGTTGTTTGTTGATTGGTCCCCCCCCCCCAAACAGCGATTTCCCCGTAGATTGGCATCCGTGTGACGAAGTGGTCATCATTTCCGGTGCTAGGCAAGTGAAACTTGCCACTTAGGGTTTAGGCCATGTTTTAGGCCGTTTGCATGTTGTAGGCGTAAAAGAGGCTAGGCGACGAAATGATACTCGCCTAGGCGCAAATTGGAGAACTAGCTTGACAACGAAGCTAGTTCCGACATTTAGCATGTTGCACAAATACCATGTCATGTTTACTTTCCCTTAACGGTACGCAAATCAAATGTCATGTCATTGCATTCTTTAAGTGTTTCTGTGATTGCGTAGCTTTGCTACGAATGCTTGTGTTTCCTGGCTCGTGACCAGAAGCGAGCATAATGAGTTGGAAACCCCAACGCTCGATATTGAATCGTGAATTAAGAAACAAGCTCCCGTGCGGGGCAACCCTGGCTCACTAGCTGGGCTCATGTACAGGGACCCTGGCTTGTTTAGTGCGGGATGGGGTGAGGGTTAAGCGGCCATTCAACTGGGGGTCTGTTTGATCAACAACTGCAGTTGTAAGGCGTAAACTCTTTGGGGTGGGGTAGTGTTTAGTGCCGATCGGACTGAAATGCTATGCCATTCAGCGAAGGGCGTAAACATCTACAAAACAGCCGTGAAATGTGAATTGTGTTTAGTGCCGATCGGTCTGACATGTTTTACCATTCAGCGAAGGGCGTAAACACTTGCAAAACAATGTGGATTGATTGATAGTAGCGTAGCTACTCTTGTCTTGTCTTGACCCGATGATTGCTCTCATGTACAAATTGTCTTGCCATGTTTTAAATTGTGCACTCATGTTGTAACTGCCATGTCATGCATACTAAACTGTTAGGTTGCTAGTTGCCTTACTTTCAGTTTCCTTGCCCAAGTCCTTTAGACTTGCTGATATGTGCCCATCTCTCTTTTGGGTGACGCATGTTAGACCTTGAGCCTGAGTTGCCTTCTGAGGGTGAGGTGTTTGCGGACGCTGAGCTTGAGCCCGTGTTGGACGGGGAGTACGTGGACACTGGGGACCAGTCCTAGTGTCTCCGTTGTGCTTTAAATTTTGTTAAACAGTTGTTTTGTTATCGGTGCGTGGCACCTATACTTATTTATGTCATTGCTTTTGTTTGGCCTTGTTCTGGGCCTTAGACTCTTTCTTTTTAGCCTGGTGGCTTTTCTGTGATGTTGAATATTTTGTGGACAACCCTTGGGATTGGTGTTTCTTTTCCGTCTCATATTATTATTATTGTTGTTTCGATTGCAATTACAGGGACCTGCTTATACTAAATTGACGCTTATCGGGTTTGGGGCTTCACCGCTCCACTCCCGTGCGGACCTTTTCACGTCTCGCCTCCATTTTAGGGAAGCGGGTCGTGACAGCTTCGTTGTCAAGCTAGTTCCCCAATTTGTGCCTAGGCGAGTATCATTTCATCGCCTAGCCTCTTTTACGCCTACAACAAGCAAATGGCCTAAAACATGGCCTAAACCCTAAGTGACAAGTTTCACTTGCCTAGCACCGGGAATGACGACCACTTCGTCACACGGATGCCAATCTACGGGGAAATCGCTGTTTTGGGGGACCAATCATCAAACAACATGAAATATTATTAGGGTTTCATAAAATTATAAATAAGTTATAAAAACAACGGTAGATCGATTTCTTATCGAGAGAAGGCGGAAGAAACACTCCGGGGAACCCTAGGATCAGATCTGGAGAAGATTGGAGAAGTTTGGGGGAAACTAGGGTTTTGGGTGATTTGGGGGTTTTGATGGATTTCGATGGAGATTTGGGGAAGATGAGTGGTAGATAGAGTGAATGGATGGATTGGATGATGGATTTAGGGCTTGGAATGAAGGATTGAAGCATGGGGGAAGATGGGGGCTCAAGGGGGAAGATTTTAGGGTTTTGGATCGTGTTGGAGGAAGAAGAAACGTTTGGGTTGGGTATTTATAGGCTAGGCTGGCGGCTGCCCAGAAATTAGGGTTTTAACACTGGTTAGTCGGTCAAAGAACAACCACTGACCGACTAGTTTGAAAACTAGTCGGTCGGTAGACCAACGCAGACCGACTAAGTGTAAACAGTAACTCCTGAACGAAAATAGGATTTAGAGTTAGTCGGTCCATGAACAAGTACTGACCGACTAGTTTAGCATCTAGTCGGTCAACCAACGTTCTTAGACCGACTAACGATAAACAGTAACTCCTGAGAAAATTTAGAAAGCTCACTAGTCGGTCCAAGAAGGATTGCCGACCGACTGGATCGTCATTGTTAGTGGTTGTGCCCTAGGCCAAATATTTGGACCTTTATGTTATGTCATTTTCATTTATAAAATGTTTCTCTTATTATTGTTATTATTATATTGCTTGCATGTTTCTTTATAATAATGTTTGAATAGTTGTTTATGCTATTTTAAGCATCCCTAGTCATTCATCAGTAATGGTTTAATGAAGAATTAAGACTAGTATGAGTTTGATAGATAATTATGAGATAATTATATGTATGGTGATACAAATCAAACTTATAGGTACTTGTTGGAGAACATGTACTGGATAGACTCGCTATGAGATCATTACATGGATTAGTGTCATAAATGTTCTCATAATAGTTATGTCATTGAATCCTTCGACCTGAGCTCATCACAGTTTCCTACATAAGGAACATCATATTTTGACATAATCAAACGTTATCTTTAATCAGATAATCATAAAGGTTATGATCGAATATGATGTGAATTATGCAGAGGAAAGTGAATGAACAAGATGGAATTTGTCCCTCCCCTATGAGAGATATCTAATGGGCCCCTCGATAAGTAGGACTGAGAAATGCATGGCCATGCTCAAATGAATGTCATTTGATTTATCAGTCTACTTAGACAGCGAGAAATTAAATGTTTGAACTATATAAGTATGACATTGCCCATGACTTATGTTCAAATAAGATATCGTGTGACAAAAGGATAATGACATGTTCTATTGGTTAGGTTAATATCGGACTAACGATATTCATATTAATTGGGTAGTCAAAATGTCTTGCTAGAGACCAATTATGACTTGTGGGCTTCTAATGAGATTAGGCCCACTGCCAATTTAATATGAGCCTATTGGGTCGCACACAAAGAACGAATTGGATAGGATAGGGTTTAAACATGATTTCGAATATGATTTGAAATTCGTGATAAGGTGAAATATCTTAACCGTCAGATATCGTATCTCGTTAAGATATTATCCCTAAGATATCGTCGCTTAACTGAAATACGTTAATGTGTTAACGTGGGATTCTTATCCCTAAGATAGCGTCGCGTAACTGAATATGGTTAATGGGTTAACGTAGGATTCTATATAAGATATAGAATCACGATTTTCAGTTTTTATGTTTTTTTTATCTCCTCCGTTTTTGAGAAAAACAAAGAGCGAGAGAAACCCTTGTTGCGGCAAAGGAGCTAGCACCCTCGCAAGTCCTGTTCGTGACGTTCGCGTGTGGATACCGATTGAGGGTGGCCGTTCGCAGAACAGCACCTATAGTCCGGCAGATTCAGATCGTCGACAGATTCAGATCGTCAGAAAGGTTAGTAATCTATTCGAATTAATTAGAATTGCATGGATCTCTTGGTAGGTTTCTATTTTCCGCTGCGTATAAGTTAGTTGTACTATGATAGAAACCCTAACAGTCATCTAGTCGGTCGGTGCCCCTTCTTATACCGGCTAATGAGCACCAAAAGTTCCGATACGGAGCGCGGAGCCCCGGGATCGAATCCTAAGACTCCTAGGCTTGATCTAATAGTTAGATATGACCGTTATGAAGCCCGTCACAAACGACGTACTTTGAAATCGACGATCCTAAGGAAGAATCGAGAAAATACGACGAATCGATCGAAAATGAAAGTTACGGAGACGAAAACCACACAAGAGGAGAAAATCCACCAAAACATATATTATATTATAATAAATTCAGATACAAGGAAACCAGTCGTTACATCCACGGTCAACGCTTTGTAGTGAGAAAACACTCTGAAACATCTGGCGCCGTCTGTGGGAACGAACGGTCCCACGAAGAAGCAAACCACACCCGCAATGACATGAGCCAGCAATGGTAGGAAGCGCATGCCCCCCATCCCGGAGGAGGGGAATGGCGCACCCAACGGCCACCCCGAAGATACGCCCGACAACGATCGTCCCGCCCCCTCAACCGAAGAGACCGGCGGGTCGGAACTGGCCACACAGGGACAGCTCCGAGCCTTGGCCCAGGAGACCAACGCGAGCCTCCAGACGTTGGTCGCGACGGTACAGCAGCTCGTCGGCCCTGCGCGATCCAACGGGGGAGCGTCGGGCGATGGCCATTGCTGGACGGGGGGTCCCCCGCTCTTACGGTCCGCTGTGGTCGACAACCACGGGACCCAAAAACCGAACGCGGATCGTCGGTTCACGCTGTCCGGCTCCCGTCAGGCGAGATCACGCGCCTCCTCCCCCTATCGTGAAAGGAGCCGAAGAGAAACCGAAGACACGGAGGATGAATCGGTGACCGCGTCGTCTCGTCGGCCACGGTCATCCCACCGCAGGAGAAGCGATCGACGCCACTAGAGAGACCGATCACGGCGGAGCGGGAGCTCCCGCCGGAGGAGCTGGGAGCGCCGGATCAGCCCGGCCCCCAGTGTGGCGAGGGTCGCAGAGCCAGCCCCACCGGCGCCTGTGCTCCCTCCACCACCGAGCGAACCAGCGGCAGGCGACTGTCGAATTCCCGGGGGCATCCACGAAGACCGGTGCCCCCTATCGCGGAGAATAACCGACGCGCGGGTCCCCTCTCGATTCAGGATCCCGGCACTGGGGAAGTATGACGGGATAGGAGACCCGGGGAACCACGTGATGGACTACGAGGGGGACATGTCCTTCCAAGGAGCCGATGACGACTTGCTTTGTCGGGGCTTCTATTCGACTCTCAGAGGAGCGGCGAGGACCTGGTACCGCAGCCTACCCAGCCGCTCCATCGACAGCTTCGAGGAACTCACCCAGCTGTTCTGCAAGCAGTTCATGGCGGGGAGGCAGATAAATCCTGATGCTGAACATCTGTTCAACATAGTGCAGGGCCCAGCCGAGCCGCTCTGACAGTTCATGCGCCGCTTCAACGCGGAGAGGCTGAACGTGAACAGCCCTCCTGACCTTGTGGTCCAAACGGCCCTTAAGAAAGGCCTGCGCCATAGAGGCCTCAAGAAGTCTCTGCACAACGATCCCCCGAAGGACCTCCCTAGGATCATGGCGAGGGCCGAGCGCTTCATGTTGACCGAGGAGGCCTTGGCCACTGACGCAGGAAAGGCCACTCGAGGGAGCAAGCGCGGCGACGGCGGACGAGGCAGCCCCGAAGGGTACCGGACCGAGAAGAGGCCGAGAAACAGGCAGCGGGGAGAAGGCGTGAGGGACACCACCCCAGACGCCGTCCTCGCCTAAGTACAGAAGGAAGAGCGAGCTGATCGCCCCCCACCGAAGGCAAAAAGAGGTGGGAAGAACAGGGAGAAGTACTGCAAGTACCACAAGGACGATGGCCATGACACTGAAGACTGCTGGCATTTGAAGAAGGACATTGAGAAGCTGATGAGCCGGGGGCACGCCAGGAGCCTAGCCGACGAGCCGGCCCATGGAGAAGGGACCTCCACGCAGCCAGACAAGGGGAAGAAGATCAACACCGTCCAAGGACCCCTCTGCATCATAGAGTGAGCGGGCGAGGTCTCTCCCCCCGGTTGCAGCCTAGTAGGAGGGAGTTATCTAGGTTTACACCCCTCTGTCTAGCATCATTTCCTTTTTTCCTTTTCCTCCAAATGTACTAGTCAGACAGGACACTTAAGAGTACAATCGCATTCCCTTTTGTCTTTTCTTAAATCCTCGATGGAATCAACGTCTTACTAAGGGCGCGAAAGAATGAAGACCGCTGCCTTACTGGAAGGGAGGCGCTCACAAGTCTGGGGGCAATTCCCCCAGCCGGCGCAGACGCCGACCGGTCCTAAGCCGAGGAACCTTACCCTCGCCGACCAATTCCTGTGCACGTAAGTCCGGGGGCAATCCCCCCGGCCAGCACGGACGCCGATCGGTCCTAAGTCGAGGAGTTTTTCCCTCGCCGACCGACTCTTGCGCTCATTTGGGGGCAACTCCCCCAGCCAGTGCGGACGCCGACCGGTCCTAAGCCGAGGAGCCTGGCCCTCGCCAACCAGTTCATGCACACGTAAGTCCGGGGGCAATCCCCCCGGCCAGCGCGGACGCCGATCGGTCCTAAGTCGAGGAGTTTTCCCCTCGCCGACCGACCCTTGCGCTCATTTGGGGGCAACTCCCCCAGCCAGTGCGGACGCCGACCGGTCCTAAGCCGAGGATCTTTGCCCTCGCCGACCGGCTCCATCGCTCGTGAAGTTAAAGGCAATTACCCCAGTCCTAGACCGAGGACGAGACAGCAAAGCTTAATATGCGAGAAATCCGAGTAAGTCAATTTCGTTTATAATAGTTAACCAAGATACAAAATTGTGTCTTATTTACAGGGAATCAAAGACTGAGGGAACCTCTCGACAAATAATCCACCCTCGGCGGACAACAAAGTTCATCACCAACAGAAACTAGGGCGACACCGACAGAGCGAAATTGGTTGGTTAAGGACCCATAGTTGTTGGCCTCAGCGGACATCCATGCAACCAGCAATTGTTGGCTCTGAAGCGGGGAGTCGATAGCAAAGCCGGAGGAGATGGCAGAGGCAGGGGCCCATTTCAAGTAGACTGGCCCAAAGCGAAGCGGATGCTAAAAAATTGGAGGGTAAGGCCAGAGGGGACGACTTAGGGAGCCCGGGCACGAGAGGACACATCCTCGGGCACTTCGCCCTGCTCGGAGCGAGGAGGGTCGACTGGCGGAGGGGCTTGCCGAACGCACTCCGCACATTCCCGGAAGGAAGACTGGACGACATCGAAGATCCGAGGGGCGATGAGGTCTTCATACGTACCGAAGGCCTCCCTGCGAACCTCGAAGATTCTCTTCCCCAGGGTCCCAACGACGCCCCTCTCCACCTCCTCCGCGAGCCGCGTCACCTGGCGCCGATCAGACAACTCCCTCTGAAGCTCCTCCCTCTCCAGGCGGAACGACTCCGCCGCTTCCTCAGCCGACTGCAGGGCGTCCTCCAACTTTCCCTGGAGATCACCCACTCATCCCTCCATCTCGGTCATGCGGAGCTGGAGATGCCGGGACTCCATCTGGGCCTCCACCATCGCTACCTCCGCCGCCCCGGCTCGCTCTTGGGCCCTCATGGAGGACTCCTCCAGCTTCCTCAAGTGGATGGCTCGCCGCTGCAACTCCACGGCGAGCGTTGAACCCTGGAAGACGGGACATGAGCTAAGAAGAGAGTGAAGGAAAAGAAAGGACTGCAAGATGGCCGAACCTGTTGAAGGGCCCAAACCAAAGAGTCCGACACCTTGTCGGCGGTAATCTTCTCGAGGGTGCTGCGGTCCCGGGGGAAGACGGAGCTCTCGGCCACCTGCTGGGCCAGGGCTCGGTCGACGAACACCGAACTCCCGGGGGCGACATCGAGGGAAGCCATATGGCCCGCCAATAGAGCTCCGATTCCTGGAGACGGAAGCGGGGACGCTGCGACGGGGGTGGTTGTCAGAGCCACCTGAAGATCCCCGGGGGTAGCTGCAAGAGGCACAGAACAGGCCGGGCTGGAGGGCTCCGCATCCTCCTTCCTCTTCTTCCCTCCGTGAGGCTCCATGAGCGACGAAGGGGAGCGCTTCCGCCTTGCCCCATCTCCACTCTCGAGGATGGGAGGGGACGCTCCAAGGGCAGGAGGGACTGCACCGGACCCATCATTACCCCCTGCCTCTCGGGCTGATGGGGCGGGTCCGGTCCTTACGACGCCCCCGGGGAGGAGATCGCCAGAAGAAGAGGCGGGAGGCACGGCCGCTACCTTGCCCACGGAGGGCTCGGCTCGGCGCACCTCCTCCTCAACGGTCCGTCGAGGCGCCCTTCCGGAGGTACTGCCTCGGCTCCGAGCAGCTCCACGACGGATCAGCTCATCGACGTCACGAACGAACTCGCGGCCTGCCATCCCTGCAAAGGAAACGAAATCAGGATGAGTCACAGGGCGATTCGAGGATGAAAAAGCGACCTACCCGGAGACCACAAGACGGCCTTCAGGAGTAGGTCGTCCAACAAAGACCAGATGGGCTTCGATTCCAAAGGAAGAGCCGACAGCAGCGCGGCGGCTGCCTGATCGACGTCAGAAAGGGCTAGCGGCGGGCGAGGCTGGACAGACGCGCCCCAACTTGTCAAAATCTGGGCATCACCCAAGAAGACCACAAAGACATAATCTGAGCTCCAATCCCCCGACCAGCGGGGTAACCCGATCAGGCATTCCCTCCTCGAACGGGCTCGGAGTTGCAGCCATGACCCCGGCCCGACAGTCTGGACCTGGTAAAGGTGGAAGAGAAGGGGGAGAGACGGCTCCCGACCGCGGGTACAGCAGAGCGTTACGAAGCCCGTCAGTACCGCGATCGAACAAGGGGTGAACTGGCAAAGGGATACCGTGAGATGTTCCATGACCTGGATGAAGAAGGGATGGAGTGGGAAACGAAGACCCAGGTGGAACATCTCGACGTAGGCGCCGACCTCATTGCTCCTCGGAAGGCAAATCCGCTCGTCGACAAATGGAACTCGGACATCGTACGGGAAGCAGAGATACCTTTTCCGGATCTCCGTGGCTACCGAAGGAGGGGTCTCCGACAACGTACGAAGGACAACCGGGGGCACATTAAGCCGCACGACAGCCGACGCCACGTCATCACGGCCGTAGTCCGGGAAAAGCTTCTCCTTCCCCTTATCTTGGAGGGAACGACTCCCGGCAGGGGAACCTGATCCCACCAGCCGGGGCTCGCCCCGCCTGGACTCCGGAGGACCCCTCGCCCCTTGACCAGAACCGCCTATCCTAAGAGCAGCCATAAGACGAAAGCAAGAAAGGAATTACCTTTTGACTAGTTTGGAGAAGACAAGGAAGCGAAGGCGACGGGAAACTTCGAGTTGTGGAAAGTTCAGAACAATGGGAAGAGCAAGAGAGAAGTGGGGATCAACGCGGCAGGAGATCTTATATACCGGGCGCAGGAGTGAATTCGAAGCGACTGACAAGAACGCGTGGAAGGCTTCGAAGAACTGGCGGCGTTTCGAAATCGGCGCCAAGGGAAGTCCAATCGATCCGCCTCATCATGGCCTACATTTATGACCACGCCTCGACTGAAGCGCCACTCGGAACCCCAGGAGGCATAGCGGTTGTACCGAGCTAGCCGAGGCCGATCGATCCCACCGATGTCGGCACTCGAACCCCTCAGCTTCTCAATTGAAGACGACCCCGCGAACGGTGGGGATAAGCTTGCAGCTGCACGTGGCGGCATCAGAGGACCGACGGCGCTTCGGAGCCCGCGCCTTAAAAATATCGAACGGGCCCACTCATGATGACGACTAATAAATGAGTCGGCATCGACTGGCGAGCTTGTCAAAATCGGCAGAAGTCACATCGGCCGAGCCGAACAGGCCGAAGCCGATCAACCCGACCGATGGGGGCAATTGTTACGCCTATTTGACCGAGACCCAAAAGACACGAGCCCAGGAGCCCGACTGCTGGCCGAGAGCCCATCTGCGGGTACAGGCCAGTTCTACAAGGCCCAATAAGGGACCCCCTACTATCGATCCGACCCGGCCCCGGTAACCCGCTGGTCACTCGCCCACTCCTGCGATAACCGCTCCCCCAGTTCCGCGACCATTAAATGACGGTAATGGGGAGGTGCGGGCATGGCGCAGGGGGGCGACGACAGGGGGGCGGATTGAGGGGGCACGATTGAGGGCGGGCGAGGGAAGTGGGCCAGAGGCAATCACGCTGGGAGCTCTATAAAAGGGCTAGGAAGACGACGAAGCAAAGGACCACATCTCAGGTATCTAAAACCTAAGGTACTCCATCAACGACCTAGTTCCCCCATTTCATCTCCATCCTCCCCCGCTCGCACCGTGAGACGCCGTTCCGATCTCCTCACGAGTCGAACCGTCTCCGCCGGGCCTCCTCTTTCAGATCTCTGTCTGACTTAGGCATCGGAGGGGATTTGGCCGGAACCAAGGTCCGGCCCCCTGACGAGCGTTCTCGTCTACGCAGGAGGACAGCTGATCAACGGGCCGAGGCTTCCCCTCGCCCCTCGCCGACCACACACCCAGCTGGACGAGTGAGGCTTCCCCTCACCGTCCGACCGTCGAGGCCGAGCACATCCTACCGAGGCCGAGCGTCTCAACCAGGGCCGAGGCTTCCCCTCGCCCTTCGCCGACCACGCATCTAGCCGGACGACTGAGGCTATCCCTCGTCGTCCTACCTCCGAGTCCGTGCACATCCGTCCGAGGCCGAGCGTCTCAACCAGGGCCGAGGCTCCCCCTCGCCCCATCCGCACCGACTCGAAGCCCCCGAGGGACCCAAGCGGGCCCCTTGACCACGTTGACCGGGTTGTCCACGGTCAACGCTTTGTAGTGAGAAAACACTCTGAAATTTTGAGTTATCTCTCGAAAAAATGAGTAATATTTAGGCTGGCACCTGATGACAAAAATATAGTCGCCTGGATGATAACCAGGCGCCTGAAAAATGTACATCAGTCACCTAGCTGAGAGATGCAAAAAATTGAGAAATAATGTAAGGTTGGGTAGGCACTCGATGAAGAGATGATGGGCACCTGTCCCGGTCTTAGAGACAAAGATTTATAGGCAAATGGGCAGGCGCCTGGTGAAGGAACCACATGTGCCTGTCCTGGTTCTCAAATCCAGGAATGAGGCAAAAATGAGAAATTTGAGTTCTCTCATCCTATGTCTATACACTAAATACTCTAAACCCATCAAAATACATTCATAATCACCTAAACTTATACACATATCAAGGATATCAACATAATCATAAATTCATCAAATTCTCCAAGAAATCTCATAGAAAACATAATGTGAAAAATAAACACACTGGATATAAGAGATGAAATTGATCATATGAGCTCAAAACATGATATAACATCTGAAAATGAAGTCCTAGATTTCAGATTCACCCATAATTCCTAATTCTCCACGCAATCTCACAAATGAATCTTCTTTAAGAGGTTTTATGAATATATCAGCAATTTGTTTTTGGGTTTCAATGTACTCTAGAATGATGTTCTTCTTAGCTACATGATCATTGATAAAATAGTGTCTCACATCTATATGTTTTGTACAGGAGTGATGTAGCAGATTTTTGGATAGACATATTGCACTTTGGTTATCAACCATGATATGGCAAGTATCACAATTAATGCCATAGTCTTTAAGAGTGTGTCTCATCCAAAGAACTTGTGCACATGCAAGACCCACGTCAATATATTCTGCTTCGGTCGTGGACAATGATATGGAATTTTGCTTCTTGGAAAACCAAGAGATAATATAATTTCCAAGAAAATGGCAAGTTCCATTAGTACTCTTCCTTTTAGATTTGCAGCGAGCAAAATCGACATCACTATATGAGATTAACTCATATGTGCTAGATTTAGGATAAAGTAATCAATAATCTAGTGTTTGATTGAGATAACGAAATGTTCGATTAATCGCAATCAAATGTGATTCCTTAGGTTGTGATTGATATCTAGCATATAAACAAACGAAAAACATGATATCGGGCCTACTTTTTGTTAAATAAAGTAAGCTACCAATCATACCTCGATATAGACGAATGTTTACATCTTTCCTGTTTTCATCCTTGTGTTGATGTGTAGTTGTACTCATGGGAGTTCTTTTGCTAGAAGATGGTTCCATCCCAAATCGCTTGATTAACTCCACGGTGTACTTGGTTTGATGTATGAAGATGCAATCCTTCAATTACCGAATTTGAAGTCCTAGAAAATAGTTGAGCTCCCCCATGCCGCTCATCTCAAATTCATCTTTCATGAACTTAGAAAATTCTTGGCAAAGATCATAGTTAGTAGATCCATAAATAATATCAGATCAACTTCTCCCATTTTAAATCCTAAATCCAAAAGAAAGTTCTTAAGGCGATCATATCAAGTTCTAGGAGCTTGTCTCAACTCATATAAAGCTTTCTTAAGTTTAAAAACATGGTTTGGAAATTTTTCAAGAATAAATCCGGGAGGTTGAGTAACATAAACGTCTTCATAAATGATACCATTTAAAAATGCACTTTTATAATCCATTTGAAATAATTTGAAATTTTTATGAGATGCAAAAGATAATAACAATCTAATAGTTTCTAATCTAGCTACCGGAGTAAATGATTCTTCGAAATCGATACCTTCTTCTTGCCGGTAGCCTTGAGCTACCAATCTTGCTTTGTTTCTTGTGATGACTTCGTTCTTGTCCGTCTTGTTCTTAATGATCCACTTAGTCCCAATGACTTGATGTCCACTTGGTAGAGGGACTAACTCCCAAACTTCATTCCTTTCGAATTGGATGAGTTCCTCTTCCATTGCCACGATCCAAGAGATATCTTCACATGCTTCTTGAATATTCTTTGGCTCAATAGTGTAGACAAAAGCACAATGAGAGAATTCATCAAACCTTGACCTTGTCCGGAGACCCACTCCAATATCTCCAATAATTTGGTCATGTGGGTGATCATGAACGGTTGGATAAGCTTTGGAAAAAACTGGATCACTAGGAACAATCTCAATATCTTCGTTAGTATTGTTAGTCTCAATAACATCATCAAGTTTAACATTATTGATAGAATCACACAAAACATCTAAACTATCATCATCATCAAGAGGCAAATCAAAATCTTCATTAAAAGAAACATGAAGTAATTCCTCAACCGTTGAAGAGTTCTTGTTGTATATCTGGTAGGCTTTACTACGTGTGGAATATCCAACAAAGATCCCTTTACGGATCTTGGTTCAAATTTATCATGATTATCATACGTGTTCTTAATAAAACATTTTGAACCGAAAACTCGAAAATATTTAACTTAAGGCTTTTTATCATAAAATAGTTCAAAACAAGTTTTGTCCGTACGTGGCCCCACTAGGATACTATTGTCACGCCCCGCTTCCCATTATACTTGGGAGCGAGGACGCGAACGGGCCTGCTTGGGCTGGAGCTATGAAACTCGAGCCCAATAAGCGTCTGTAGTGATACACCATTCAAAGTACAGTTTCTTGCTTGCGATCTCAGAGCAACACAGAATATCATTATTACTCCCGACATCCAGATTACATGTACACAAAGAATTAAGGCCTAGCATAGCCAGTACAACAGGCTCATGGAATTTAAAATACACATGAAAGAATACAACAACAAGTATTAAACTTTTAATGCAGCGCTGCGAAAGAATGCCGTCCTCAGCAGTGGGTCTCGTGCTCCTGGTTCTCTTGGTCCTCCTGTTCAATCTCCAAAAGAACTCTTCGGTGGACTCTGCTCAAAAACCTAACGTATATTTCACAGACAAGGAAATATACGTCAGCGAGTGTCGCTCGGCAAGATTTAAAGTGTTAGTAATAAAAGCACCATCGGCAAGATAATATAGTTTACAAAGCTTAAGGTAAGAGAACATTATGATTCTAAGAAGATGAAACATAGCAGCATGTGGAAACAAGTGATATAACAATGTGTAGTGTGCAAGGCGGTGAGCATGAGTAGTGTAGTGTGCAAAGTAGCGAACACAACAAGGTGTAGTGTGTAAAGTAACCAACATGGCAAGTGTGGTGTGTACAGTAATAATCGTGGCAAGTGTAGTGTGTACAGCAATAGTCGTGGCAAGTATAGTGTGTACAACAATAGTCGTAACGAGTGTAGTGTGTACAACAATAGTCGTGGTAAGTGTAGTGTGTACAGCAATAGTCGTAACAAGTGTAGTGTGCACATCAATGATCGTGACAATAAGTTTAGCAGGTTACACCATATCATCAGCAGAGGTACAAAGTGCATCAATCGATCAATCTTCTATCTAGTGACAAGCCCAGTGTCCGAGGGGGAGGTGACTAGCATTACACCCAAGCCAACGGGAGCTACCCGTGATTCTCTACTCACCGACCCAGCCAGGTGTCGGTCAAGTTCACCAATAGAGTGTAATCCAGCTTTCCAGCCTCTACTACACTAGACTAGCCCACCAAAAGTGTCCATAAGCCAATCCGTAGTTCAATGTTTGCCGTATGGCAAACATTCCGTAAATGCCCCGCATGCCCAATATCCGTAATGCCCGAAGGCCCAATAATCCGTAATTGCCCCAAGGGGCCCAATTTCACATTTCACTAGGATGTACATTCCACAAGCAATGGGGTACAAGCAATGATGGCATTTCCATGTACATTATTACCGTGACAATAACATTTTAATAGTGAAGATGAACGAAACACTGTACCAAATTCATTAAATCATTTCAAAAGCTGTTAAGTAACGCACTTTGCAAAAGACGTCATTTTTAACATCTAGTAAATTCAGTCTCAAATCTTGGTAATGTAGCTTAAACTTTTAGGTGATAAATACTTGCCTGGGAAAGTTGTAGGGTGCACAGATGACTGAGGCGTAAAGTGCGTTTATCTGCGAAATTGGGTTGATATCAGTTGCATGGTTCTAAAGGGACTAGTCAGAGCTTTCATCATACTGCCAAAATAATACGTGACATTCGAATGTCCTTAAACTAAGTGCATGCAGATAGTATTAGGTCATCATGCACATGTTCAACATCAGGATGCGTACATACTTTAAACTGAGTTATCATTTTAATAATGCATCAGAAACTATATGGGTAATAAGATGCGGTATAGAACACATCACTTACTGTTATTAACTAAGGTCATGAACTGCCTTATGAACATAACACTGAAGCTTATATAATATACAAATTAAAATAGGTAGCATCTTATTAAAAAAAAGGCAGCATACCACTAAGTACTAACTAATAGGATAAACTAACCTATCAGTAACTTACTGATAAAATTATTAAAAGTACCAACAATTTGATACATCACTAAATAATTATCATAGTAAAAGAAAATGTTAGATATTTAAAACAGTGTGTACGTAACTCACAGTGAAGGGTTCCCCTCGTTCGCGTGGGGTTGCGGACATGTACGGCGACGTGGACGGTGTTGTCGAACGGCGGTGAGGCGAGGTCTGAGGTGGCGTGGCGAGGTCGTGGCGCCTGTGGGATGCTGGACGTCCGGCTGTTGTCGAAGGGCGGCGGCTCCGGTGAACTGGGCACGGGGATGATGCCGTTGGGGTCGTGAGACTTAGGGAGAAGCCCGTGGGGTCTTGGACGCAGGTGAGAGGGGAGGCCACGGGGCGTGGTGACGGCGAAGTGATGTGAGGCGAGGCTGGTGGCGGGGAGCTTGACGATGAGGGCGGCACAGCGGCTTCGAGCGGGGGATGGTACGGTGGGCTCGGAGGCCGGAAGGGAATGTGGTTGCTCGGGGAAGCGGAGAGGTGACCGGAGGCGCTGATCGGAGGCAAGGTGACGGGTGCGGTGCTTGGAGGTCCGGGCTATTGGGATTGCAGGCGGGGAGAACTGCCGTCGGACGTGGGTCGCCGGAGGTGGCCTGTTGGATGGGGGAGTGCTGGCGACGGTCGAGCACGGGGAGGAGGTGCTCCGGGGTGTCGTGACGCCGGCGGCCTGGAGAGCTTGTCGGAGAGATGTGATGCAGGCTCTACACCGGAGGCGGTCCGTCGGCAGAGGTGATGGTGGATGGCGACGCAACGGCAAAATGCGGCAGCGGCAAGGGGCGTGCTCGCTGGTGGACGTGGAGCGGGCTGGGGGAACAAGCGAAGGCCCACGGTGGCGGTCGGTGCTCAGCGACGGGTGCGAATCATGGACTCAGGCGGTGGTTTCGTTGTCGTTCGTCGAGGGGGTCGAGGGTGCTGCGATGGCGGAAGGGAGAGGGAGCCCGTTGGGGTTTTGAAGAGGAGATGGGAAGTGGGGAGTGTCGACGTGCGGCGTGGGGGCTGCCCGCATATAGGAGAGAGGGAGCGACGTGGGGGGCACTTGCAGTTGAGGGTTGAAAACGTTGAGGATGAATATAATTAGATAAAGATAAAATATAATTAGTTCATAAATTAGGATATATAACTATTATCTCTCTCTCTATTTTTAAAGTTTTGTTTTAAAACCCCAAATACGTACAGATTTGTTTAGATTTTATTATCAATTAGATTCTGGAATTAACAGACATGGCTAAACAAAATGTTGATAATATTAATAATAATAATAGCTAGATTATAACAACTATACACCGAGGCATCCAAAAATAAAAAGGAAGGTACCGGGGTGATCGCGCCTCCGAGAGGGTCGCAATTACGGGGTCCGATCACGCGTAAGAGCTTTGGAGATTAACAATAAATCCGGAATGCAAAAATACACACGTACATAAATACATATGACAGAAATGTGGTCGTTACAACTATTAAGCACATAAAAATGCCGTGTGCACCGCCTCCACCCAAACTTGAAGTCCAAGATGATTATCATGGAGCATTGTGTGTGCACATTCAATAAGTGTCCTATTCTTTCTCTCAACAACACCATTTTGTGGTGGTGCGCGAAGAAATGAAAAGTTGTGAGTAATTCCGTGGTCATCACAAAACTTAGAAAACATCTCATTATCAAATTCCCCTCCATGATCATTGTGAATAGTGATAATTGTGGTTCCTAATAGATTTTGAGTTTTCTTCGCAAACTTGGTAAATTCCTCAAAAGCTTCATTTTTAGTTAGAAAATATACACATGTAAATCTAGAAAAGTCATCAACAATTACTAATCCATAATGTGCATTTCCTAAAGATGCAGCTCTAGTAGGCTCAAATAAATCTAAATGAAGAAGTTCTAGGAGCCTCTTAGAAGTAATGCCATCTTTAAGTTTAAATGACGATTTACGGAGTTTGCCACGTTGACAAGAATCACAAAAAAATTTCTTATTAAAATAGATTTTTGGAAATCCTTTAACAAAATCATGCTTAGTTAATTTATAAAGATATTTAAAATGAATATGTCCAAAACGACGATGCCATAAAAGTTGTTTATTCGTGTGGGAAACTAAGCAATAATCTACATATTGTGGCATGCTTAAGATATAAATATCTTTATGGCATGTGCCGAAAAATAACACACTAGATTTATCATCAATAATATTACACATACCCTCTCCAAAGTTAACCTTGTAACCTTCGTCACAAAGTTGACGTATGGAAATGAGGTTATGGTTTAAGCCATCTACAAGATAGACATTTTCAATTAAAGGTTTAGATGGATTACCGACTTTACCTACTCCAATTGTCACGCCCCGCTTCCCAAAACGACGGAGGCGAAACATGACTAAGGCCCGCTTAGGCCGGAGCTGAAGGGCTCGGACCTAATAAGCGTCTGTAGGGGTACCATTTTAAAAGTTTTTCAGGTTCTTGCATTAATATAGTTCGTAACAACAGAAAGTACGGAAAGGAAGTTGCATTCATTAAATTAGAGATATAATATCCAATAAGTACAAAGTCTAAAAAGAAGCCTAAGCGTGGCAACAAACTATCTAAAAACAAACTGAAAGTAGTAACCTATGAAGGTGACGACTAAAAGACCTCAAGGTCTGGTCCTTGTCAGACACATGCTCTGGGTCGACGTCCTCGGCTCCACGTACTCCAGTGAGTCTGCCTCGTCCACGAACTCTGGCTGAGCACCTGACGTACAGCACCCCAAAAGAAAGGAACTGTACGTCAGGTAAAGTCGACAAAAAGGGTTAGACTCCACTGCAAGTGTATCAACTTTTAGACAACGATTTACTGGTTGATTAGCATGCTGGGGTTATAACTGAGTAACAACAGAAGTAACGCACCAGGAAAGTAAAGCGCAACAAGTAGTAGTCGTAGCGTGTGCTACCAACTACGGGACTAACCTACAGGTGTCAAGACAAGTCGGGACGTGACGGAAACAAGGCAAGACAAGACAAGTGAGACACGAAAGGGTTCACGCCTTACGGTTTGAGGGGGATCAGACCCTCTTGCCGTGCGCACGCTCAACCCAACCCCAAACCCCAAGACAAGACATGACATGACACCAGTACAAGGGATCACTCGCTCTAGCTTGGTGAGTGCCCTATTGCCCGCAGGCTGTGTATCCGTACAAGGGATCACTCTCTCTAGCTTGGAGAGTGCCCTATTGCCCGCAGGCTGTGAATCTGTACAAGGGATCACTCGAAGAGTGTCCTATTGCCCAGCGGGCTGTGCAAGACGGGACGGGACGTGACAGGACAGGAAGGGTTATTCTAGGGTGTCCACACACACACGCACACACATGATAGCCCTATAATAACACAAGTTGTTGTTGTCAGGCTCAGACTTCGTCGTCAAGTCTGAGCCGTCAGGAGTCGTCCCGGACGCTATCATTTAACGTCCGGTTCTTTTTGTTCACAGTTAACAATTCTAACCAACTAAGGCCTAAGCACGGCCAAAAGTGCAAGTGGATACACTTGCCTGCGATGGCGAATGTGTCGTCTGTCCGGGGCGTCTCGTCTAGGCGTCTCGTCCACGGTAGTCCATCTGAAATAGGGTCACGTCGACGGTGTCAGGCCTCGTTTTCAATAAATCCTATTTGTGTTCGTTTCTAGGTTGTCGGGACTACCCTATTAGTCAAAAGTCACATTTTGATGTTTTGTTCAACCTAGATCGACCACTACCCTATGTGCACAGAAAGGTCGTCCGATGGTCGATTTCTACAGTGACATCATTTTACTGGTGCGGAAAAGTAAATTTAATTATAGTTGTCCGATTTTTAGTTAGGGTTTGATTTTCTACAGTGGGGGTTTGCTACGAGTGGGGGTACCAACCTGGTATAGTGATCGCGCGTGGATCCCAACGTCAGGTCTGGAAGTCGTAGCAAGTCGCGTCACGGCTCCAGTTCCCGGAACGTCTCGTCACCAGTCTTTAGTGCTCACGTGGTCGAACGGAAAGCGTGACTGTCCCTGCGTTATAAGATTTCGATGTCAGGCCTTACGAACTTGACCTATGAGAAAATGCTCCATACACACATAATAACATACTATATCTATTAATATACTATATAACTGCTAACACATAAGAATTTAGTGATAACTAATGCTTGGATTAGAGTAGCATGCTATGGTATGCAACCTATATACTGACATATCCTAATAGTACCAAACTACTAACCATTTATCACTTAATTATATCACTAACTTTATAAAAGAACACTATTTATATATTTTATTCCCGACTAATATTATCTTTCACACCTATAGGTGATATAGCACCATCCACGTGAAACCAAAACACTCACAGTTACCCTACATGGCTACACCCATGTGTACATCATCTAAAATATTGATATGAAGATGTCACTGTATTCAACATTATCACGTTCACAAGACTAAGGACATTAATATATATATATATACCCAGACTCATCATTCACGTCATCTTCGTTGTGCTTCGCAGGGGGGGCGCATAGCACTGGGACGAAGTCGTGGCAGCGGGGTCATCGGGCTGAGGAGGTGGTTCGGACTTCGGGCTAGAGGAGGAGGCGCGCTTGCACGTCGGATGGCAGGCGAAAGGGGACTCGGTGTCGGTCTGCTGTGCGGAAAGATGGCCGGAACGAGGGGATTTCTGATGGCCTGTGAGTGGCAGAGGGGTTCTGCGCGGTGCTGGGGGTGGCCGCGGCCTCGGCGCTGCCGTTGCGGGTGATGGGGCGGCCTGCGTTGAAGTCGGGCGCGGTGTGCTGCCGTCGGAGTGGCGATCCGTCGGGGTTGAGGTCTGCCGGCTGGGGAAAGACGGCAGGTGGGGGCGCTTGGGCCGGATGATGGCCACGAGGCCTGAGAAGCCGTAGGTTCGTGCGTTGGGGAAGAAGCAGGTGGCCACGGCGTTTTAGGAGCAGCTAGCGGCGTTGGCTTGTTCTTGCATGGAGGAAAACATTGCCAGGGTGCGGCGCTGCTAGTTGTAGGGTAGGGTGTTGCAAGGACTTAGGGTTTAAAAATATATATATATATATAAGAGACAGTTGGTCGATAGCCTTTGGTTGATGTCAAAAGAAAAGGCTGGCAGCACGTGAATAAAAGCCTAGGTATCTCTCATATAGCTTATGTAGGGTAGGCCCATAACTGTTGCTCTCGTGTGGAACGGGTCATGGGAGAGAGAGATTGAGGGCTGATTTCATGGGGTGATGGATTGGGTTATGAAATCAAATTTGGTTAGAATCTAACGTATTCGTTTAGATTTGTTTTTTTTCCACTGGCCTGGGTTGTTTGGGATATTGAAAGAGAGGATACGTTATTATTAACATGAGATTGAAAGAAAAAGGGAACACACAGAGCACTTATACAAAAAGTTTAGGTTAGTTGCTTTAGAAATCTAATTATTACCTTTAAGTCTTTTTTTTGTTTAAAACAAAAGAGAAAACGTACAGCTCCTTTAAAAGAAATTTTGTTTTTTTATATTATTAAAAAAACTATTTCATGAATTAGTAATGAGATAAGCAGTTGGTCCCTCGACGTCTAAAATTATAAAGAAAATATCGGGACGGTCGCGCCTCTGAGGAGATCGTGAAAACGGAGTCCGGTCACGCATGTGAGCTACGGAATTAGTAATAAAATAAAAAGTTCAAATACAAGGTTACGCAACGAAACAACAATACACACCAACTACGTACGGTCAGAAAGTGACCGTTACACCAATGATGGTTCCATTTTCATCGCCTCCAAAGGTCACCGTTGCACCATTCTTGATGTGGATCACTTCGGTAATCAATGCGGGATCTCCCATCATATGCTTGGAGAAACACCTATCGAGTATCCACCCTTTCTTCTTAAAGCATATTTTGCTTTCGTTGCTCTTTTTCTTTTTCTTAGGTACCTACATAATTTACCATAAGCTCATGGTACCCAAGCTTGTTGGGTCCAAGGGGATTAGCCCTTAGGAAACCAAGTCCAAGTGGACTTTGGCTTCCCAACATAATCATCACAATTAACCACATTCTTAATATAGGATTTTACATATGCATTCTTATCATATATGCTAGTGTCCTTAGGACCCCAAATAGTGTATGTTTATGGAGTCCTTTTCCTAGTTGCTTGCACATGTGGTTGGTTTCTATGTAGTACATGAAACTTATATGGATGTAACCTAGCATATGAAAATGGTGGAGGATATGCACGAGACATATAATGGTCATGAGAAACATAAAGAGCATGCATATGATGTGGTGCATATGGATGAGCATACATATGTGTATGAGGTGTATGAGCATATGTATGTGGAGGATCACGTGCATGAGCATATCTCATGTGTTGGTTTGCATATGTCCTCGGGTGTGGTGCATAAAAATCATCATACATGTTCACATATGAAGTTGGAGTGTTCCTACGTGGGTGTGTGTTGGTGTACATGAAAGCATGTCCCTTATTTTGATTTCCACCCTTGGTGGGTTTCTTTGCAAATGATGGAGTGTGAGAAGTGGTGACATTCTCGGTAGTTTTGCTACCCAATGTGTTATGATCACCACTTGTGGATGCACCGGAGGTTGGCCTCACGAAGTTTATATTGATACCACTATAGGTGTTGGGTGCATTAGATGCATTTTCCTTCGAATAACCAAGTCCAACACGATGGTTGGCCAGTAGTTGATTTGAAAGCAAATCATCCAATTTTCCTTTCCCTTTGATGAATCTTTCAACATTAGAGGAAATGAGCTCATATTTCTTCTCAAGAGAAGAAATGGTAGTGTCTAAGTGGACACAAGTGTGGCGAGCTCGTGCACTTGGGTTTTGAGAGATTCATTCTCAGTACCTAAACTAGTGTTTTGAGATTAAAGATTTTCAATCTCAAGATAATCACTATCTTTAAAAGATACATGATCCAATTGAGATTTAAGGGATTCAACCTCATTTCTCACCGACCCATTTTGAGTAAGCAAAGTAGCTTTCTCAAGTGTTAGTGATTCAACAATGGTGTCATTGTTGGTGATGAGTGGCATGGATGACTTACTAACATTTATCTCCTTAGACTTAATATATTTAAGCATAATATTTTGGTATTTTGAAAATAATTCTTCATTAGCAATTCTAAGTTCATCCATAGTTACCTCGGGCTCTTCACTCTCACTAGAGCTCCTATCGGAGGGTGTATCCTCACGTGCCATGAAACACATGTCTCACCCTTCTCATCCTCGTATTCACTTGATGAATCTTTGCTCGAGTCATCGAAAGTACCTACAAGTCCTTTCTTCTGGTTCTTCTTGTACTTGTCGGACTTGTTGTATTTTGGAGCTTTCCACTTCTCCTTGTTATTTAGCATTGGACAATCCTTATTGATGTGCCCAAGTTTGTTGCACTTATAACAAAGAGTAGAAGAGTTAGTGTAATCAAATTTAGATTTAGAGAGAAATTTACAATGCGGAAGAAGCGTTGGAACTTCTTCGCCATGAGTGCCATGGATTTCAAATACATCTCATCACCGGACTCATCACTTTCGAAGAATGAAGAAGTAGCTTTGAATGCTATTGCTTTCTTCATTGCCTCTGTTGGCTTCATCATTCCCTTTATCTTCAAGCGGTTTTCCCTTCTCACTTCATATGACATGAGGATACCAATGAGGTTCACCACGGTGTAGCTTTGCATGTCATTGACCTCTTCAATCGCTATAGTTCTTCTTTCCCATTTTGAGGTCATTGACACGATGATCTTCCTCACCTTTTCTTGTTGAGTGTACGTCTTTCCAAGAGCTTCAAGCTCTTTGGTGATGTTGGTGAAGCGAGCATACATCGAAGCAATTTGCTCATCTTTCTGCATTTGAAACATATTGTAGTTTTGCACGAAAACATATAAATTTGAAAATTTTACCTTGTTGGTCCCTTCATGAGTAACAATAAGATGATTCTAAATTTGATGTGTACTCTTACATGTGCATATCTTATTGAACTCATTGGGCTTCAAAGCACAATGAAGAGTGTTCATTTCCTTGGCGTTGTTCACCTCTGCGGACTTCTCGGGGGGTGTACATTTGTCGTAGTCCTCTTTCGTAGGCAATACGCATTACTTGTGGAGGATTCTCCATAGAGAAGAATCCTAAGGAATGTCTCCATCCGACACTTCCAATAGCTGAAATTTGTGCCATTGAAGTGCGGAGGTTGAACTATAGATTGGCCTTCAAAAACCGATGAAGCACCATCTCGATCATGACTGTTGTAGGAAATAGGTGGACGAACGTTGATGTTTTTGTTAGATTCCATGGCTTAACCTTGCGCTTTGATACCAATTGTAAGGACCCTGTGCTATGAGGAAAACACTAGAATGGGGGTTTAATAGTGTTTATAAAATTAACGAGGAAATCATTCCTAATTAAAATCCTAACTAACAAACAATGCAGAAATAATATGAAACAACAAATAGAACAAGCAACCACAATATGTTCAAGGGTTCAGATTATCCAAGTCAAACCTGACTTGTTCCCGGTAATCATACGTCCCTATCACCTGGGATAACACCTAGATACTCAAGCTAAAACCCTAGCTTGAGTTTCCCTCTCAACCCACTTGTAGCAACCCTATAAGTGTAATCAATACACAAGATTGATGACCTTGATTCCCACAACTTAGGATCAAGCAAACACTATCACAAACCGAGCGCAAAACCAATTTAACGAAAGAGTTATGAAATTGAAATACACACTTACAAACACATATGCCTTGAAGTAGAACTTGAAGGAGCAAGAGTGTGGAGTGTGTTGTGGTCTCTTCAATGAAGAGAGGATCACCTCAACTTGTCACTACCAAATGCCTAGAAGATTTGAACTTGGATTCTAGGTTAGAGAGCAAGAGAGAATGAAAGATTAAAATATTGAAAGCTTGAGCTTGAGAGATGATGCAAATAGAGTTCTAAGGGTTCCAAGAAGTCTCCAATGAAACAATAAAAGGCCTATTTATAAGCTCTCTCAAAGCCCCAAACAGATTACCCAAAATCCCTTTCAAAATCACCAACGGATTAATTTAACAGCCCGGACATGCGACTGATGAAGGATCAACAAGTGCATACTGTACTGTGTCAGATGGCAGGTGATAATTCAAACGGTAACTTACCACGTAAGGACAGTCCACTGCTGAAGGATAGACAAGCGCATGGGAAACCCACTGTAGGCGTCTGTGTGGCAGAATTGCGTAAGTTGACAAATTGAAGAATCTAGGTAATCAATGGACATGCGACTGATGTGGTATCCACTGGTGCCTGTGCCATGGGCAGGCGACTGGAAAACCAACGTTCAGCGCATGTGTGCACAAGTGCGTAACTTGCCAAAATGAGAACTTTGTGCAAGGGCTAGACATGCGATTGTAGTGGAATATACAAACACTTATGCCATGGGCAGGCGCCTGTAAAACCAATGTACAATGCCTGAAAGCACACGAGTATAATTTGACAAAATAGGGATCTTTGGGCAATATGTTACATGCGACTGACTCACAAGTCACATGCACATGATCTAAAGACAGGTGCATGTACTTCGTACAACAGTCACCTATTTAGAAGTTAAGAGAAAAAGCCCAAAAACCTAGCTTGAGTGTGTGCATTATAGACGACTGATGAATAAATCACAGGCGACTGTATGTAGACATGCGCCTGACTTTTGAGTAGCAGTCGGCTGTCAGACAAACATAATGCACATCTATGGGTTTTATGAATAAGATTCTAAGAAATTATTTCTAGGAGTTTCCTAGGATAGATTGAGTGAAGTGTGAGTGCTGCAAGATAACTCTACTTCAAGGATATATTCTAAGAGAAAGAAAATAGAAGAAGGAAAAGATTTACAATGAGTTTGGCTGCTTCTCTTTCTCTTCATTGAACTTGAAGTCTTTGAGTCTTCTTTTCTATATCTTGATCGCACAATCATCTCTTTGAGTCTTCGATTGATCTTAATTGTCATTCATTGCGATTTGATCTTTATGATTTGATTAGGCAATGAATTAAATGTATGGAGGAGATTAGTCACAAATATTTATGTTTTCTCATCATCAAAACCAAGTATGGAGAAGTCAATACTCAACATCTACAGTTATCCCTTCTCTAATGAAGAGATAAGTGAGGAAGTGACCGCGATGGAGAGGGGATGTGGGATTGGTAGAATTGGCACTATGAATAATGTTCTCTCCATAATAAGTTATGCACAATCTACCTTGATGTCTCCAAGCATAGATATATGCATTTTGCTTAGTTGATAGATTGAATTATTCTACTACCACCTTTTTTATTAACGTTATAGGAGAGAATATTTGCTAGGATACGGGCAACAGGTTAGAGGTTGCTGGTGGGTAAGGATGCTCTATATGACTTACCTTCTACATACATTACCTTATGAATGTCTGCATCATTCATAATAATCTCTCTCAGAAGTGCTCTAGAATTAGGAATACCTAATCTCAGACCTAGAGCATAGCTATTATATGAGATATCCGAAGAACTCTTAAGGATGGCTATTTTATCAACCCAATGAACAACTAATTATTAATTCTCGGCATGCCATCTTTTTAGAGAAGGAATCTCTTGTTAAGGAGGTATAAGGTAGTATGATAAAACTGAAAGAAATTCTAGAAACACAAATTAGAAAGGATCAAGAGATATAGCTAGATACATTATCTCCACTAAACAACTTTCAACCACTTAGGAGATCCAGTACGTGACCTCAACCACCTAAGATATACTGTGTTTCTCACAGAAGGTGGTGTTGAGGGCAACATTATGGTTGATAATGATCATAATAGTTTCTAAGAAACTGTTCAGAATGGAGACTCTAAGAGATGGTTATATGCAATGAAATTCGAAATAAAATCCATGAACACCAAGAAAGTTTGGACTTTAAAAGATGTTATTAATGGTGTAAAATCAATTAGGAGCAAGTTGATCTTCAAGAGGAAGATTGGTGCAGACGGAAAGGTGGAGACCAAAAAAGTAAGATTGGTAGTAAATGGGCAACGTTAAAGATTTGATTTAGACTATAAGGAACCTTTTCATCCATAGTCATACACAAATTCATTCCGATATTGCTTGTTATAGTAGCTTTATATGACAATGAACAAGGGCAGAGATAGGAATTGTTTCCGCCCTGGGCTACCGACCAAATACAAAAAGGATCCGAATTAGGTTTGAGATATTGGATTTTGACAGTTGAAGGGCAAGCCTTTTAGAGACATTTTATTCAAAAGGGGGGATTTTTGTGGTGATATGGAATCTACCTTTTCTTTTTTTGTTAATATGCTTCATTTCTGGATCTTTTTGGCAGAATATTTTTTGGCTTTTTGGGCAATGTACAGTTGCAAATACAATTTTAATATTCTTAATACTCATCTGGGTCCAACGCACAATGAAGAGCGTTCATTGCCTTTGCGTTGTTGACTTCGGCGGATTTCTCGGAAGCCGTCCATTTTCGAAATCCTCTTTGGTGCGCTCGACGTATTCATTGTGGAGGGTTCTCCAAAAGGAACCACTCCTTAAGAACGTCTCCATCCGGTATTTTCAATAGCCGAAGTTCGTGCCATTGAAACGCGGAGGACGCACCGTTAATTGTCCTTCGAAAACCGTGGACGCTCCATCACGATTGTGATTGTTGTACAAAGATGGTGGAGGAAAGTTGTTGTTGTTGGATGCCATAGCTATAAACCAGTGCTCTGATACCAATTGTAAGGTCCCTGGCTATGAGGAAAACACTAGAAGGGGGTTGAATAGTGCTTATGTAATTTAAAAACATAGTTACACCAAATTAAATTCCTAACCAACAAATAGTGTGGAATGGAAATAAACCCAAAATGAAACAAATGCAAACGCAAGGATGTTTCAAGGGTTCGGATTACCTAAGTCACTTCCTGACTTGTTCCCGGTAATCCTACGTCCTTTCTACCCGGTTAACAACCGGATACTAAAGTTAGAACCCTAACTTGAGGTTTCCTTAAAAACCCACTTGTAGCAACCCTACAAGTGAAATCGAAATACAATCGATTGATTTTGACTCCCACAACTTGGGAGCAAGCAAACCACTCTCACAAACCGAGAGTAAATCAAATAACTAAAGTTATGAAATTTGAAATTAAGCAACACTTACAATCACATATGCCTTGAAGTAGAACTTGAAGGAGAAGTGTGTTGTGTGTTGAAAGACTCAAGCCCTTTCTCTTGATTGCACCAAATGCCTAGAAGATTTCTCTTTGGTTCTAGGTTGGAGAGCAAGAGATGAAAGATTAAAATTCTGAGGCTTTAGAATTTGAGAGCTTTGATCTTGAGAGAAAGAAAGCTTGAATGATTTAGCAACTTGATACTCAAAGAGTTTAGCCTCTCAATGGAACAGTAGAGGCTCCTTTTTTAGGTTTCTCAAACCTTCAAACGAAATCAACAAAAACCCCTTTGAAATCCGTGAGGAAAAACTCAACGGATAGAATCTGCGCCCGAGACAGTCGACTGTTGAAGAACTCACAGTCGACTGCTGCACAATGACAGAGGGTAGGTGAGAATTCATAACGATAGCTTACCACGTGGACAGTCGAATGATGAGGCATAGACAGTCGACTGTTGAACCAACAGGCGACTGTAAATCCTACTATAGGCGACAGGTCAAAAGATGGGTAAGTTGAGGAAATCTGAAAAACGTCTGAGAGAACAGGACAGACGACTGATGAAGAGAAGATAACCGACTGTTAAACTGAACAGGCGACTGTAAGTCCTTCTACAGACGACTGTCAAGACCCTGGGATTTTCCAGAGAGTTGAATCAACAAATAGGCTCAAAGACAGACTAGTGTTGAAGCATTGATAGTCGACTGTTCCATTGGACAGTCGACTGTAAATTCAATAATAGTCGACTGGCCAGATAAAACAGAGAAATAGAATTTGGGCTGAAAATAGACAGGCGACTGATTAACAAAACATAGTCGACTGTCACTTGGACATGCCTTTGTGAATCGTTCATAAGTCGCCTGTGAGAGTTAAAGCTAAGAAGCCCAAAACTAAACTGAAAAAGTTTTTGCATAACAAACGACTGTAAAACAAAACACAGTCGACTGTTTTGAGACAGGCGACTGTAAATCGTTCAGCAGTCGACTGTTATAAATATGACATACACAATCTAGATAGAAATGAATTGGAGTCTAAGGAAGGTTGATCTAATGATATCCTAAGACTGAAATGAAGATGTGTGTGTATGCTCCAACAAAGTTCTACTTCTAAGCTACATACTAGAAGAGAAACAAGAAAGTTACATTAGACGAACTCTCTCTTCTTTCCAACGCATGAGCTTGAAGTCTTCTAGAAGCTTCAATCACCATCTACGATCATCCAATCCACTTCATTTACTTTCAATGATCTTTAAGTGTCATCCATTGCAAATAGATCTTCATAAAAAGCTTAGGCAATGGATTAACTGCAAATAGGAGATTCGTCACAAGTATTTATGTTTGCTCATCATTAACACCAAGTAGGGAGAAGTTTAATACTCAACACTTTCAAGATCTTTTCCCAAGCTTTTTGCCAGCGGTTTATGGTACGACACATGAAGAAATGGAGTTCAAGCCATTTGTTCACTCTGGAGTAGGGGGGAGGGGAAACATTGCAAAACTTCTCCATGTGCTTCAACAATGAAAGGCAGAACGTCGAGGGCTACATCGATGATACCGGCATTGCGGCCCTCACGAAAGGAATCCATTGTAAGGATTTGTTGAAATCATTGCACCAACGACGACCACGTGACCTTGATCATCTCCTCACTAGGGCCGAGCGAAATATGCTGTTGAAAGAAGCAATGGTTGCCCGAAGAAAAAACTCTTCCAAGCCCCCTGTAGAATCAAAGAAAGATGCTCGACCCCTTGATGGATCTCACAAAGAGCCTAGAGACTGACGGCGACGAGAAAGGAGCCCCAAAGGTCATACACATGCAACTGCTGAGGTCTTCACCAGACTGAATGCCACCAAGGCCGAAGTCCCTGCCTATGCAAAAGACGAAGGACTATTCGACCGACCTCCTCCCAAGATGAAAGGTAGGTATGAAAAAAGTGATGACATCAAATATTGCATGTACCATCAAGACAATGTACACGACACCGAGGATTGCTGAACGCTCAAAAAGGACATTGAAGCCTTAATCACTCGTAGCCACTTGAAGAAATTCGTCGACAACTCAGGGACAAAGGAAACAAAGAGAACATCGAGAAACAAGGATAAAGTGAAAGGGGCCATGCTGGACTCGCCTATCATCCGTGTCGTCGAGTGACCTACAAGGATGATCCTGTCAGTTGCAAGCCTAAGAGGTGCAAGGTGACATCCCTAAATTTTCTTGGAATAAATGACTGTACGGATTTCTGTTGTTTGCATTTTCCCGTATGAATCAATAAATAACATTCCTTCTTTTAACACTTCCACTATGTCAAGCTAATAACATGCGCGACCAGTGTCCTTTGTGAGATCTGCTCTCTGTCAGACTTGTTTTCTTTTTAAGTACTCAGGTCTACACATTCGATCTTTACCTTCGCGGGCCACTTGGGTATACGAATAGAGGGGCATCTTCTTCGTGGGCCGATCGAGCTATAGGATCAGGAACAAGCTATCTTTACCCTCGCAGGCCGCTCAGCTATACAGACAGAGAGGCATCCCCTTCGCGGTTCGACCGAGCTATATGATCGGGAAAGAGCTCTCTTTACCTTCGTGGGTTGCTCGGTTATACGAACGGAGGGGCATCCCCTTAGCATGCCAATCAAGCTATATGATCGAGGACAAACTTTCTTTACCTCATGGGCCGCTCGGCTATAAGAACAGAGGGGCATCCCCTTTGCGGACCGATCGAGCTATACGATTGGAGAAGATCTATCTTTACCCTCGGGGCCGCTCAGCAATACGAACGAAGTGGCATCTCCTTCACGGGCCGACCGAGATATACAATCGGTGATGAGCTATCTTTACCATCTCGGACCACTCGGCTATACGAACGAAGGGGCCTCCCCTTCACGGGCTGACCAATCTATACGATCGGGGATGAGCTATCTTGACCCTTACAGGCTGCTCGGTTATATGACCGAAGGGGCCTCTCCTTTGCGGGCCGACCTAGCTATACGAACGGGGACGACATATCATGACTCTCTTACTTTATATCCAACCAAGTCAAGTAAAAGGCATAATCATGCACGCCTTGTTATCCGTCCTTCAACTGCCCGAGCTTTGCATTGTTCCTATGCCCATGCTCGAGCTGTTGAGGGGGCATATAAGATACAAATGGCTTGGAGCGCAACAAGAGCGATCAGGTGACAGCTTTATTTATTTTTCATCTTTCGATTCAATTTAGAGAAATTCTTATCCTATATAAAGTGCATATACAAAATGCTCTCAAGCTCAAGAGCGGCACCGCTGTGTGGTTGCTCAACTACAGACTGCTTGGCCGAAGGATGGGATGACCTACTTACGAGCCTAGAGATGACCTCTGACCGGAGATATTTTTTCTGAACCTTCTCCTGGATCTGTGAGAGAAGGATTCCTTAAACATATCCGTGAGCTCCAAAGCTAGCTCTTGCTTAAAGCTTGTCAATGCTTCTTGGCAACCGTGGGACGATCAGCTTTTTCCAAGATAGATATCTGAGCTTGAAGTTCGGATCTCTCCTTCTGCTATCTTTCCTCGACTTCTTTCCTCACTTGTGATAAGGAGGCGGTCGAATCCTTGGCAGCTGATCGCTTCCACTCAGTAGCTGCCCGGACGTCACTCTCCTTGTTCAGCTCTCTCCCTCCAATTCTTTTATTCATGATTAAAGCTCGGAAACTTTTTGAGATGATACCAGAGCTCGACCTTAGCTCCCCCGAGAGTAGGGGTGGCAATTCGGGCTAGCCCTGTCTTATCGACCCGACCCGGCCCGGTTCGATTTTCTTAAAGGACGGGCTGGTCCAGTCCGATAAGACTTCGGGTCATTCCGGTGCAGCCTGGGCACGGGCCGATAAAAATTCGGGCAGCTTGGCCCGGCCCAATAGGGTTGAAATAATTATTGGGCTTTGTTTTTTATTATATTTTCACACTCCCTCTATTAATGATGTATTTTTAAATGCTACTAGAATTTAATTTAGAATGCAAACACATGCAAATTCTGGAGCAAATTGATAGTTCAGCATGGAACATTTTTTCTCAGAGTAAATTCACGTGCGATGAATTTTCAGAATGTGAACTCTAAGCTATCCACAAGATATCAAGCTAGCTGATTTTTTTGTCTATAATTTTGAATCGAGCTACCTTATTTTGCTATAATTGTAGGGTTCAAAGATTAGTTTATGATTGAGCTACTTTATTTGAATCAAGCAAACTCAAAAGGATTTTGTGATGTGCTGTGCATCCCAATGGGCCGAATAGCTTGGCCCAGGCCCAACACAAAAATGAACCGGACATGGCTGGACCGGCCTGATAAGGATTTTGGGCCAAAATTTCCAACCCAGGCATGGTCTTATCGTGCTGTGCTCGTACCAGGCTATATTGTCAGGGCGAAAATTGCCACCCCTACTCGAGAGCTGTCTCGGTGACGATTGCCCTTTGATGCTCTAAAGTTATTTTAGCCTCCGCTCATCGTCTTACAACCCGACGATGCAATTATGAACCTACCACCAAAACCTGTACAGAACAAAGGTTACAGTACGAGGTTGGGGGAAGGGACGAAAACCAACCTGGTGGCTACAACAAACCACGAACCTAGCCAGCTTTTCATGATCAACTTGCCTAGGACATTTCAATCCCATGGCAGGATGGAGTTCTCTACAAATTGAGCAGCTGCCCCTAGTCTAAAAGGGCTGACTCCTCATACCAGACGGGAAAATGTGGGTTGTGACGTCCCCCTTGGGAATATTCTGGAGGAGTAGGTGATTGTCGACCAATCATGGAGTCCCTTCATACTTCGAGGGGATAGGTCCAACCAATGGCACACGAGGGACGAGACCACCACAAGGCCAAGTATCATTGGGACAGCTCGGGGGTGGTGAATGCGTTTCCAAAGATGCGCTGTGGACCACAATTTGGGTCTTGGGAGCTTAGGCTATGCTGGCATCAATGCTCGGTGGAACTGAGCTCCAGAGGGGTGCCTCATCCTTCTTCTTCTTCTTCACCTCATCGCCTTCTTCAATCGCGGGGGGGGGGGGGGGGGGGGGGGGGGGTTCTCCTCTTTACAGAGGGTCATCGGACCTTGAACTCGCGACCGAAGCAAGGACGTTAAGGACAGGGACCGAAAGCAGAGTCGGGCCTTCGACAACTATGGCTGAGATAGGAGTTGATTGCACGGGTGCCAAAGACGACCGTTCTGAGGTTAAGCTCAGTTGTTCCCCTTTCTCGGATGACCTCTGGCTAGGGCAAAGCGAGGGCCGAGCAGTCGACTACCTACCGCTCTCTTATGCTTCTCCATAAGAAGGTTCCGTAGCTCGGGAGCCACCTTCTCGAATTCTTGGTCGACCATTTAGGCAAGTAGAATGAAGATTGAGGTAAGCAATCATGAAGAAAGAATCAAGGCGATAAGAGTTACCCGCGCTCTATAAGACAATCTTCATCAAGTTGTTGTCTAGAAAATGCTTGATCGACCTCTCCTCATGGGGCGGCTCAGTAGAAATTTGGTCCCTCCAACGTCAACGGTAGATAGCCATAGTTCCTCAGAAGCAAAAGGATTAAGGCTACCCAAGCGAGTGAGAAATGTAGCTGCACTCGGCAGGGTGACAAACACAACGGTGTCTTCCTAGTTATAAGAGGGGCCAAGGAGATCCCAGATAAGATTTTTGTTCCTTTGGGCAATGATGTGATGCTATATGCCTCAAGGGTTAGTTCTGACTTGGAAAATGAAGCTAAAAAGCGAAAGGGTCAATTTTATCTTAGTCGGCAAGTAGAGCATGTTAAAGCTGACTACAGGAGAAATGGCACAGGGTGAGTTGACCGGGGAAAATTTCTATAAAATTCAAGACCTCAAGGATGAAGAGGTGGAGAGGAAAGCGGAGACCAACTTGGAAAGCTCTCACTTACACCCTGACTTCTTGCCTCTTGGGAAAGCAGATCCTCTCATTAAAATCAGGTATCTGTTATACATAAGGAAGGGAGAGATAATCTCTTTGGATCCTGTCACTTAAAGAAAAAGAAAGCTTGAGAACTAAATCTAAGACTTCTTGAGGCATATTGGGTGATATTTCAGCTCGTAAAATGGGAAACATAGATTCCATAAATAGTCCATTGCCCTCGCTAAGGGCTGAGTAACTTTGGGGGGATCGACAATTGATTGGGGCCTGAAGCTGTGCTACCTCTCTGATTCTAAACATTGGACGCAAAAGGGAATATATTACGAGAAGCACATGCAAGGAATAAAGACTACCTTAGCAGACGTTGACGAAGAATGGGGAGCTAGGACAATGGTAAAGCTTCTCAAAAATGAAAATATAAGAGTTTGGTTCTCTGTCTCATTCTCTCTATTTATATCAGAGAAATTATTCCTTGACCAAGCTTAGCGGTCCATATGAAAGCAAATGTCAACGTAAAGAGTCACCGACGTCCCGAGCCTTATACCAAAGCAGCAGCCGGACCGAAGGAATGATAATTTTGGTGGTCAAAATCAAATACTCCCGCTTTGACTACCATGCCCATTTGAAGAGATATCACATCACTCAACCTCAATCGACTCCCCGTTTAAGCTCCAGCGTAGGTGGCCATTGTTGCTGCATTGGGCCGGCCCACGAAGCGGAGAGGGCTATTTCGTCTAAGAGGAAAAGCCCATACGGAGAGCAGGGCCTAACCCCAATAGCCTAAGGACATTCCGAGGAGAGCAACCCACTTACTTAGTCAAAGCACCAGTTCATCTGCCTGTTGGGCCTCGCTAATATCAATGGATTAGTTAATAATGGCGTAGTGAATGGACATCCGTTATCTCCATTCTCGGGGATGATCATGCCGCCGTAAAGGCAAAGCCATTACTCACCAACATCACAAATGAGAAATCATTACCTATAAATAGAAGAAAGGACAACGGAAGAAGAAGGAGGGTTCATGCTCCAGAGATACTCAACACTACGGTACTTTGACAACTTATCCTCTTAACTCCTACCTTACATTTCTTTCTCCATAACTCGGCGTGACAGTAACAACTCGTCATCCCAATATGTCGGTCTTGACTGCCCCGAGCATTCTCTAAGTCTCTTACTGACTTAAGTATCGAAGGGTATTTGGGTCGAAACCTAGATCCGACCCCTAATGATTTGTCTGTGCTGCAGATAGCTCAGTAGATAGTTCGGAACAGCTCGGAGTTAGGCCGGGCTTCACCCGATAGCTCGGGCTTAGCTCTCCCTAACCTGGATTCAGTCGTGCTTGGATACCACTCCTTAGCCGACGAAGCCCCACGTTACAGGAGGCGTCCTCGTTAGCTCCACATTACTGTTTGACGAAATCACCCGTCAACAAAACGGGGCCCAATGCAGACGTGTAGCGGACATGATAAATTGGGAACATAAGAATTCCTAGCAATGCTTGAATCTATAACCACGTAATTAAGATATAATCAGGGAAATTTTGTCACTATATGCTCACATATTTATACACTGGGTTATGAAAAATTTGCAAAAAATGATTAAAAGCATCGCGATGTCGGTTCTCTGATCACGTTCTCCATCTTTTTTGCAGGTTGCGTATCACCTTCTTCATCCAGACTACTTATATTTTCGAATAAGAGAGTTGCAGAAGAATTTTAAGCTTCGTGTTATTTTGTGCCATGTGGATGTGGTAAGCCCAATCAATTTATTATGCATTATATTACACCTAGATATGTCTAGCAGCCTCCATGCTCGAGTTGAGATATAACAAATATCACATTATATAGAGTGGAAGCTATATGTTACATTATATGGTGAACGCCTGAGTAAAGTTTGAAATATCACTGTCTTCATTTCGTTGATGTTTGTCCATTCACTACTAAAAAAACGCTTGCATAGCGCTTTTAAGCGCTATCCAAGCTACCGCTATATGCACTACTACAGATTTGGGCTTGGGTAACACCACTTAGATAGCGCTTTTAAAAACCGCTATCTAAGTGAGCTCTTGTATAGCGCTTCTGCACTTATAGAAAATAAAAATAAATCAAAATTAAGGTAAAAATCACTTAGATAGCGCTTTTTCTTAAAGCGCTATCCAAGTAATACCTTACATAGCGCTTTTTGTTAGCGATATGATACTAAACGTTACGTAAGCAAATTTATTAAAAAATATACATATACACAATCCGTTAGATAGCGCTTAAAAAAATAACCTAACTTTCCCAAGCCCTAAACTCTTTCCCATCTGGCCTCGTCTCTTTCCCATCTCGTCTGCTTCGACCTCCCATCTCCGAGATCGGGTCGGCGAGCGTGGAAATAAGCCTTCGGCGTCTCCGAGATCGTCCTCGTTGGCCGCTGCGACTTCAACTCCTTCGGCAGCCATGGGTCCACCTCCCATCTCCGATTCCACCACGTTCCCTCTCTCCCCCTTGCTCGATCCTACCACAAGGTTAGGGCTTTGGTGTTCTTTTCCCTCCCTCCCTGCCTCCCTCCCTCCCTCCTTCAATTCAATTCCATTCGCAGCAGCCGACCATGGAGGACGAAGGCGGCCTTGACACCGCCAACCCATGGAGGACAAAGCGCCCTCAGCTTCGACTTCGAGGGCAGCCTTGACACCGCCATCGTCTCTGCCCCAGCAAACCCTAATCCCTCATCCGTCAACTCCTTAATCCCCTCCGATCGCTCTGCCAACCCTTCCGCCGCCGCTCACGCCCAACCGGCTTTCGGATCCGTCAATGGAGATCCCATGTCTACCGGCGGCGGTGGCGGGAACCATAACCCGGCGCATGTTAGCAGACACCGCTGTCGTCGCGGAGGAGCTCTGCTTCGAGTCGTATTTTTGGGTTATTTTCTTCAGTTGGAAAAGCTCTGATGCGTTGATTTGTTTCTAATTTGCAACTTGTTTGAACAAATTTTTTTTGAAGGTGGCAGGTGTTGGACTTTGCTCTATTGAATCACAGCACGGTTTCTTTCTTCAATTTCCTGGAGCCTGAATCGGCTGTCTCCAGATGGAATCGAATTAGTCTGAATGCCTCCTAGGTTTATTTTTTTGTGATCTTTTTTTCCAGTTTTTTGTTAATCTATCGAGAAAAATTAATGGTCGTCATTTGGCTTCTTACAGGTGGGGCAGGGTTTATCAAAAGATTCGAAGGCTCTGAAGCTCTCGTTTCAGCATTGGATTGAAGCTGTAAGTTTTATAAATTATTTTGATATCCACATTTTTAATTATTTACTATTTTTTTCTAATACTGTTTATTTTCCTTGTTCTTCTGGATGCTTACTCCCAAAATTCATGAATTTTTAGTTCTTTTGCTCTTTCCCCAATTAATATGCAATTATAAATTGCATTTTCCCCCTCATCCCTATGTCTAAATATTAACTGGTAAATAAATAATCATGTCTCCAGATTGATCCTAGGCATCGCTACGGACATAATCTACACAATTACTACGAGAAATGGTGTGAAAGTGACGATAACCAGCCATTTTTGTACTGGTATGCTGCTAAAACTTTAGTTTTGTGCGTAATCATGTGATGATACAATAATCGATGCATGGCCATATTGTGTTATTGTGAAATGTTTTACTTAATTTCTCTAATTATGACTTGAGTTCTTGATCATTGATGGATAAATGTTTTACTTAATTTCTACAATGGTTGGCTCAATCTGCCCCTATGATACCATTTAACACTGTTTTTTCTTCTCTTCTATGTTACCTTTTTTATATGTATACTATATTTTCTGTAGTTCTTGCCACTGATATCAAGATCAATTTGCAATGTTTCCAGTTTCACTTTTATTTGAGGATGTACTCAAATGATGGCCAACTGGCAAGCCAAGAAGTCAGGATACCCTGTCTGAGTTCAATAGGGCATACTTTGCAATATTAGTGCATAAAGATGAAGAATTTGGTCTGTCCATGAAGTGAACATATTGATGTGCAGAATAAGTAGTATCTCAATGAGAGCAAGATACTGAAGTTTGCCAAAAATTTGTTTGGCAATCACAAATAGTCAAGAAGAGACTTGCCATACCATAAAGGAATAAATGTGAGCATCTTCAAGTTGACAAGTGCGTCTTTCAATGAACTGATTTTATTCCCAAGACCAGGACTATTTGTTTGAGCTATTATTTATTCTTTTTAAAAGTATTTTAGAATGTTTCTAATGGGAAGGCACACCCAATGCCAAGGATTTGTGCTTTCTTTTACTGAAATTTTCCATTATGGTCGGGGAATTTACTTTATTGGGAGGGTGGAACACCTGACACTGGCATTATACTTACTACAACTGAATGTAATAATAAAACCTGCAACTTTCATTTGTCTAATCATGATTTTAAGCCCTTCAGTACTGAGAAAGTGGCCATTTCTAATTGTAGACCTCAAAATTCTGCACAGAGATGCAGTATAGAAGCTTCCATTAACAAATATCTGAGGAATTTCCATTAACAAATAGAGCAATATTTCTAAACTAAGGAAAATTATATGCGGTTCTCTCAGTAAAAATTGAACTATGAATCCAAACCAAGGGAGATAGTGGAAGACACTACAAGAGATGCCTCTAGTTCAAGCTGACATAGCGTGTGTGCGGAATTTTAATGGTCGTAATAGAATGGCCCCACTTCTATGCATTCAGAAAAGATACATCCAAACCTAGGGACTCTGGCTTGAGCAAATAGTACGAGTGTATTAGTGTGTTTCTTCTGGTATGGACTTCTGGTTTTCTTTTATTTTAATTGAAAAATAGCCATATCATCCAAATACAAAATAACTTAGCAACTGGAAGATATAGCCCAGTACCAATTACCTAACTGATGTTGATGTAGTGGTAACGGGAGGATTGACACGTTATTATTATAATTATTATTATCCATCTAAGGAATACAGAAGTGGGCCTATTTCTTAAAAAAAGAAGGGAAAATGAGAAAATTGGGTACCTATAAAGGAATTGCATGTTAATATTTTTTTGCATGATAAACTTATAATATAGAAGAGATATTGATATTGGATTCTTTGAGACATGGATACTAGGTATCATAAATTCTAAGTCCAGAATAGAATATATGAGAAGTTGATATTGGATTCTTTAAAATTTGGATACAATGGTATTACACCATCGAACTACAGAACTAATGATTGATGTTTGTTTGGTTGACAAGGGAAACGACGCAGGTACACAATACCGATCATGCATCTACTACTACAATGATACACAAGCTAAACTGGCGAAGGAGATGTTGGAAGCCAAGGAGAAGGAAATGGAGGGCAAGAAGATTGTGACAGAGATCCTTCCGGCGAAAAAATTCTACAGGGCCGAGGAGTATATTCGCTACTGGGACATCAAATTAGAGCTAAAATACGAAATAACATTTGATGGGAGACCTAACTTGGAAAGGGACATGGGTCACGTAGTATATTCGCTATCCGAAAATTTGACTATTTTGCGCTAATTCAAATTTTGTCCACTTCTGTGCTACTTATAGGCTTAATTTAGGAAGATCACCCTAAACTATCTACGAATTTAATAAAACAGACATCGACAGTAGAAAGTCATCAAATTTTCCTTTTTAACTTTGATCATTTATCAAAACAATCACTTCTTCAAAATTACCATAAACTTTACATTTGTCCACCAAAGCCATTATTGTTTATAGAAACTTTACGGTGGCATAAAACTACCCTATACTTCAAAAATTAAGAATGATTTAATCAATGGGCAAAATTAAGAGCTTTTTACCAACATCCAAAGTTAAAGGTTCTACTGGATAATTTGATCTTATATGGAGGCTTTGGTTTCTCAGTGCAATGTAATGCAAGCATTGAATCTGGTAGTGACACATTTGAATGACTAGATATATCTGCATAGTGTTATCATGCCCAATTTATTGTTTATTCCTTCTCTTTTTCTTACTATGTTTTTCTCTGTTCTTTGCTCTTCATTTATAAAACCTGTCAATTTTTATGTTGTATGCACTGATGAGAAATGAATCAGCGTTTTTCGTTAAAGCCTTAAAGGTTTCATTATCCGCGATTTCAATTATTTTGTTTGGATGCATCTGAACTGGTACAAGAATACTTATTTGGCTAATGTTTAATTTTTGTTATTACTTATTGATATGTCTTGGATATGCCACTGAATTTGATCTCTGTCATTGTTTAGATGTTTATGAGGGGCTTACTCAGAAAGGCAAGAAGGCTGGCTTCCTTCAATTGTTAGTGACCCAAACTACAAGCGCCCTTTGGCATGTAAGTTGACTGTTAAATTCATTTCCATGGCTATCATAAGGGCTAGTATTTTCATAAACATTTAATAAACTCAGACTTGGATGGCTGCCCTTAAATATGAATTAAAATGGTTTCCATTTGATTCTCTATATATTCGACTCAGGCCTGAAATCTCTGAACGTTGCAAAGATAAGGCCTTACAATTTCATTTAACGATATTGTGGGTTAATAGATTACTGCTTTGCCATTGGTAGTGTAGTCACTTTATTGTATCATTATATCTTTTGTGCACACATAATAAATCTAAAGGCTTGCTTTTATTGGTTAGGGACCTTTTTCTTTTCCTTTTTATTGTGCATGCAATATATGTAAAACCTTGAAGAACCAATGTGAACGGGGCATAGCAAAACAAATAACACAAGCACAGACGTGCACGTGCACCTAATGCCTTAACTATTTCTCTCTTATCTTTGAAATCGCTATCAAATTTCAACTCTCACCTTAACATGCCCTTTTTTACTACATCAAATTTGAACAATTGGTTTATAAGTAACGGTCACGTCTCAAGTCATATTGCTGTGAAATAATATATTCCATCTCTTCAGTCTGCAATCTAAATATGCTAGATGGCTTAAAGAGACTTTTGGTTTTGTTGTGAAGTAGCAGAATCAGTGGATACACCATGTCAGCCGGTCTAGGATGCTTTCGGCCAAGCAGACAATCGCCTAATGAACTCCAAACTTGACATTTAAAATCAACTGGACATCCGTTGCATGTAAAATCTGTAACTGATCTGTAACCGTTGCATGTCTTAATGTATTAACGGTTCGATGAATTAGAAATTGTTATGAAAATTGTTCTTTCTTACTGAAGTAAACGAGTTTTTTCTTTGTAAATTCATGTGCTTAGATACTTGCCTCTATGATTGAGAATGAAAATTTTAACTAGATACTGATATTTCTTTGTGCTTTCACCATCTCTCTTATTATATTAGGGACATCATGTGTGCTCGCGCAATGAGAGTTTTTTTCTAAGTAGGAAAGTAAGTTTAATCTCTATAAAAGTGTATGTTATTTTTATTTATTTATTTATTTATTTATTTTATAACAGGGATGTGTGTGATATTTTCGAATGCAATGCAGCCTTTGCCTCTACAAATCCTTTGATGCCATAATCAAATGCGTTTGTCAAGGTGATGAAGAATACTCGGAACCAGCGAACGAAGAGGTGTATCTGAGAAGCATCCAACATCTGCATAGAGAAATGCAACGTTTGCCTTTGCAATAAAAAAGATAATGACTTAGTAGGCTTGAATAATTTCATATGGTTATGTTGAGGAAGACGAGTTTATTTTGTTTTAATTGTTGGGTTTCTATGAAGAACAATGTTTCGTCCTATCTACTGGTGCAAAAATATTGATGCAGAATGCTTTCTGCTCAACATTACTTACTATCATTGTGATATGAGCTTATTGTGATATTATTAGCTTGTGCTCAAGGGCATCCAAGGGCCATGTATTTGTACCAGCTGCGTGTTTGATATGGGCAGTAGTGGAACTCGCACGATTCTCTTTGGGTACTTCAACCCAAGTCCTACTTTACTGGCCTTGGTGTCAACTGTTTATCATTTGTGTTTTTTGTTTGTTTTACAGAAATTTGTTTTTCTATTTTTTTTAATAAAAAAAATTGACATTAGCCACGGACTGGCCGTGGCTAATGCGCATTAGCCACGGCCAGTCCGTGGCTAATAGTCGTGGCTAATGCGTATTAGCCACGGCCAGTCCGTGGCTACTGCGTATTAGCCACGGACAGTCCAAACATTAAAAAGTGCTATGCAAGGTGTAATCTTGAATAGCGCTTTCAAAAGTGCTAAGGTAGTAAAACGCCATTTTAATAAACCACTTAGATAGCGCTTAAAAAAGTGCTATCCAAACTACCATAGCGGAAGCTTGGATAGCGCTTAAAAGCGCTATCCAAGTGTAAAAAAAAGCGCTATGCAAGCGTTTTTTTTGTAGTAGTGACGGTAGCTTAGATAGCGCTTTTATAAGCGATATCGTAGTGGTTTACTAAGATAGCGATTATAAAAGCGCTATCTAAGTGTTTTACTAAGATAGCGCTTTATTACCTTAGCGCTTTTGGAAGCGCTATTCAAGATTATTCGAGGAATTTTGATTTTTGGCTTGCATAGAGCTGCCTATTGTTTGGACTGGCTGTGGCTAATACGCATTAGCCATGGCCAGTCCGTGACTAATACGCATTAGCCACAGACATGACCGTGGCTAATGTTTAGTTTTTTTTGAAAAAAATAGAAAATCAGGCAATTTCTGTGAAGCAAGTAGAGAAAGTTAGTATCACAAGTGGACGCAGACTAACGCTATTTGATGGATAATGGTCTACCCATGTACTTGTATATTCTCAAGTCTAATCTTAAAGCTAGCATACGTGAAAAATAACAATAAAACAGAATATTCAGCATCAAATTACTATTCTGTAACCATAAACCAGCAAAGCAGATTGCACAGTATTCCTAATCTTACAACAAAAGCTTCGACATGACAACACCAGCCATTAGTATAGTTCACTGATCGAAACATAGTTATCTTTCAGCAGACAAAAGAAAAAAAAAATACAACAAGAAGCTAATTAACTTGCAACCATGCACAAGTTTCCAGAACAAGTATCTCTTTATTCAGACAGAAGATCACACACTCACTTTTCGGGCATTTAAGTCAGAGACTCTCACAGCATGTGATTCATGAAACTCCCAACAGGCTCTGTATTGTTTTCTGCAAGCGAAAATAATGATAACAAAAATAAGAACAAACAAAGCTCAACGGAAATTTACATGCATATCACATGTAACACTTGAAGTGGCCGCACCTCTGTCTTCAAAGGTGATGTCATTATATCTATCATTGCCTTTTTGTCATCGTGATCTGGGCCCATTCTTTCTGCTGTTTGCAAAATCTAATTTCTGAATGGAAAATCTATTTGTATCAAATGAAAGAAAGTCACTTTCCCCTTCAAAGAAGATCTTCCACAGTTGCCTTTGTAGAGGACGCACCATTATACTTCGAATCTGTGACATGAATGTGGATATACATTGATCACTTTCCCCTTCAAACAAGCCCCAGATATCCAACTTTAACCATTTGAAAACTCAAGTTAAACTCAAAAAATCACATATACATAAAATAAAAATAATGATAGATAAATAAATAAATGATACACATATCAAAGATGAGAGACCTCCAATCAGTTACAGAAAATTCCATTTCAAGCAATAAGTTTGCATACATGCAACAACTGATTTGTGTAGAACATCAAAACCAACAAATTTACACAAGAGATGTTAAACAAACCAAATGAACTGTAAGTTGAATTCAACCACAGATAATAGGGAATGAATCAACACCAAACAACTTACAGATTTAAAACCAGACAATGTAACTAATCAACAGGTTCAAGGTGCATAAGAACGCCACTTTGCCAATCAATAAACGACATATGTTCCAAGCAGCTGTTTTCATAGCATCTACCAAACCATTCAAGTGTAAATAGAACTGACATGCATACAAAATTAAACAAGTCACAATTACAAAATTAAACAAGTTGTGATAGGATAGTTGGTTTAAGAGATAGAGAGAGAAAGTTTCATAGCCAAAGGAATGAGTAACCATGGCCATAGGCCATGGTTCTCTATTTATTGATATAGGGGAGGAGATGAAAGGCCTCAAGAAGACCAAGAGTCCCCATTACTCATAGTAATGGGGACTAATGATAGTGGGTAATGAAAGAGGGGAGGCCAAAGGCCTCCCTCATTCATAACACTCCCCCTTAACCATTCATCACTTTGGTCTCAGCATTTGAGGCAAAGAGGGGTGGATACTTCTGGATCTAGAGTAAGAGTGTTTGCCTCGTTAAAACCTTAGCTGTGAAAAACCCAGTGGGAAAACCCCAACAGCTTAAGGGAAAAGAGTGCAACCCACAGGTTACTCCCCCTGATCCGTACAAGCTTCAGGCTTGCAGGTCTTTCAGTTGTCGCAAGCCAATGTTCTTTACAAGTTTTACAAAAATACATTTGGGCAAAGACTTAGTAAAAAGATCAGCTAAGTTATTGTAGGACTGTATCTGCTGAACTTCGATTTGCTTGTCCTCCTTTAGCTCATGTGTCCAGAAAAACTTGGGAGATATGTGCTTCGTCTTGTCGCCCTTGATGTAGCCTTTTTGAAGTTGAGCAATGCATGCAGCGTTATCTTCAAACAGAACGGTAGGCTCCAAATCACCGGTCTTCAGGCCAGTAGATTGAAGAATGTGTTGGACGACGGATCGTAGCCAATAACACTCTCTGCTTGCTTCGTGGATCGCAATGAGCTCTGAATGGTTGGATGATGTAGCTGTTGTGGTTTGCTTCACCGATCTCCAGGAGATAGCAGTACCTCCGTAGGTAAAAACAAAACCGGTTTGGGATTTTGCCGTGTGCGGATCAGAGAGATAACCTGCATCAGCATAACCAAACAATTTGGGGGAGGCACCTCTCTGGTAGTAAAGTCCAAGATCAATGGAACCCTGAAGGTATCGCAGAAGATGCTTTACTCCGTTCCAGTGGCGCTTTGTGGGCGCTGCACTGTGTCTGGCTAGAAGATTAACTGTAAACGTTATATCGGGACGCGTACAGTTAGCCAGATATAGAAGTGCTCCAATGGCACTGAGGTAGGGTACATCAGGACCCACTCCTCCCCCTCTTCCAGTGGCCGGAAGGGGTCCTTTTGTACATCTAGTGATTTTACGATTATAGGAGTACCTAAAGGATGACATTTATCCATATGAAATTTGTGTAGAAGTTTCTTTGTGTAATTAGATTGGTGTAATAGGATTCCACCTCTTAGGTGTTCTATCTGTAAGCCAAGACAATACTTTGTTTTGCCTAGGTCTTTCATTTCAAAAGTATGTTTAAGGCTTTCAGATATCTCTTTGATCTTTGCAGGAGATCCTATGAGATTTAAATCATCTACATATACAGCTATGATGACGAATCATGTTCCCGTTCTTTTGATAAAGATACAAGGGCAGACTTCGTTATTCGTGAATCCTTGCTGTGCAAGAAAGTCACTAAGTCTGTTATACCACATCTTTCTCGATTGTTTTAGACCATATAATGATCTATGTAGCCTTAAAGAGAATACATCCCGAGGTATCTCTTTCATCTCTTGGGGTAGATTAAACCCATCAGGGAGTCTCATATAGATACTTTTATCTATATCGCCATCTAGATATGCAGTCACAACGTCCATGAGCTGCATTTCTAGGCTTTCCAGAGAAGTTAGGCTTATTAAAAATCAGAAAGTGATCGAATCCATGACAGGAGAATATGTATCCTCGTAATCAATCCCCGGTCTTTGGGAAAATCCCTGGGCTACAATGCGTGCCTTATAGCGAACGATCACATTATTTTCATCTCTTTTTCTTATGAAAACCCACTTATATCCCACAGGTTTTACACCTACTGGTGTTTGGACTACTGGTCCAAAGACTTTGCGTTTCAAGAGTGAGTCCAGCTCTACTCTTATTGCCTCGTCCCACTTTGGCCAACATCTCTGCGTTTACATTCCACTAAAGATCGTGGTTCGACGTCATCGTCATATTCAGTGACGTGAACGACAATATCGAACGCAAAATCATCATCGACGACTATGCTATTTCTGTCCAGTACTTCTCCAGTACGTACAAAATTTAATGATGTTTCTCCTATTGTTTCCTCTGCTGGGGAAATCATGAGGGGAGAAGTAGCTGGTCTGAGCTCAGCATCCTGTGGAGGGATAATCTTAGCATCACCAGGAGTCTTCCTCTTTCGAGGAACTTTATCTTTTGAACCTGGTGGGCGTCCTCTCTTCATTTGAGGTACAGCCAAATCTGCTGCCGGTGGGTTGCATCCATCTATGGGGATGTCAATCCTAGCTGGCGTATTGGCAGCAGGGACGTGTGAACGGACAATCTTTTGGTTGTCCGTGAATTTATCCGGTAATAGATGTACTGTATTCTGGATGTGAAGGATCTTCAGGATCTCATCTTCACACAGATTAGTGCGCGGATCGTAAAGGGACAAAGACTTCTGGTCCCAACTAATGGTCTCAGAAGCTTCTGGCTTCTTAGACTGTGTGCCCAGTTTTGGAAAACTTTTCTCATTAAATTCACAGTCTGAAAAACGTGCCTTGAATGCGTCACCCGTCAGGGGTTCAAGGTATCTGATAATAGAGGGTGAATCAAACCCAATATAAATACCGAGACGACGCTGAGGACCCATTTTGGTCCTCTGAGGTGGTGCTATTGGGACATACACCGCACAACCAAACACTCTCAAATGAGAGATATCTGGAGGTGCGCCGTATGCTAGTTGCATCGGGGATAAAGTGTGACCTCCAGAGGGTCTTATCCTAATAAGTGATGTGTCATGTAAAATAGCATGCCCCCAAGCATCCACAGGCAACTGGGATTGCATAAGCAATAGACGTGCAATCCACTGGAGTCTCTTAAAAGAGACTCAGCTAATCCGTTTTGGGTTTGAACATGTGCTACCGGATGTTCAACTTCAATACCCGTTGCCCGACAATAGTCTTCGAAGACTTGTGAAGTAAATTCTCCCGCATTATCAAGACGTAGTTTCTTGATATGGTTATCGGGGAAATGAGCACGCAACCTTATTATTTGTGCCAATAGCTTTGGAAAAGCTAGGTTGCGGGTGGACAATAGGCACACATAAGACCATTTGGTTGATGCATCTATCAGTACCATGAAGTACCGAAATGGGCCACTTGCGGGGTGAATAGGCCCGCAAATGTCGCCATGTATTCTCTCAAGGAAACCAGGAGACTCTAATCCCACTTTCAGGAGGGATGGTCTCGTTATTAGTTTTCCCTTGAAACAAGGGAGACATGGAAATTCACCCTTTTGAAGAATCTTCAGGTTCTTCAATTTGTGTCCACGAGATTCAGTGATGATGCGGCGCATCATTGCTGTTCCAGGGTGACCAAGTCTATTGTGCCAGAGTTGGAAATCTGGCAGTGATTGGCACGTCTGGTGCTCAATCATATTGGCTTCTACTGGTTGAATGTATGTTTGGTAGAGACCCGACGGGAGTCCCTTGAATCGCTCGCAGATGATCTTCTGGTCATCTTTTTGGCGAGTTACAATTAGATATTCAACCTTATTTTCATCTCTGGTCTCTAAGTGATATCCGTTTAAACGGAAATCCTTGAAACTTACGAGATTCCTATTTGATTTAGGAGAGAATAGTGCATTATTTATTTGAAGTCTTGTGTTATTTGGGAGCAATATAATAGCTTCACCAGTTCCTTCGATTATTTGGGACAGTCCTGAAATTGTGATAACAGGACCGTCATATTTGTTTACGCTATTAAAATAGCAATGATCGCGAAGGATTGTGTGCGTCGAGGCACTGTCCACTAGGCACTCAGATATCATCTATATAAGCCAAAAACGAAATTTTATTTGAGCGAAAATGTAGATAACATTCGAAAATAAAAGATTGTACTAAAGCAAAATAAAGATGAAGATACATCGAATTCTAAATGCATAGATAAAAGATAGTGCTCAATCGAGCAGGTCGTCGTTCTCGAAGTCTTTAGCAGTAAAGACAGTTGGCGGTAGTACACCAGCCAAGTTTGTCTCAGGTCGAGACTTCTGGCTCGCCTGGTATAAATCCTGTAGGTGGCGAGGAGTGCGGCAATTTCTGGACCAATGGCCAGTCATGCCGCATCTATGGCATTTGTCCTCCCAGGTATTCTTTGGAAGTGAAACGTGCTCGGTGTTCTTTCGCTTCCAAGTGAAGTTTCTTTTTCCTTTATTGTTTTTGTTTGTCTCGGGAGCTGCACCTCTTGGTTGCTTCATTACCGCTTTCCTTTTAGTGTTTTTAGGATTCCTCTTGTTTTTCCACTTCTGGGGAGAAACATGGTGGGCTTCAGGGATTGAGGCAGTGCCAGCTGGATGCAAGTTATGAGTTGCAAGAAGTAAATCTCGATTTTGCTCTGCCCTAAGTAGGCATGAGATCAGATTAGAGAATTTCATGAAGTTGCGTTCACGATACTGCTGCATGAGGATTGCATCTTTCTCGTGAAACGAGGTATATGTTTTTTCCAACATGCGTTGTTCTGTCACTTCTTCACTGCACAACTTCAGGCGTGAGGTGATGTTATGAAGTGCAAAATTATACTCAGCGACGGACTTATAGTCTTGAAGTCTGAGGTTTTCCCACTCATAACTTGCACGGGGTAATATAACATCAATTTGATGTTTATACCGTGCTTCCAACGCTGTCCATAGGTCCTTTGTGTCCTCAACCGTTAAGTATTCGGCCTTCAAGGTCCGATCTATATGTTTCATAATGTAGATTATGGCTTTCGCCTTATCTACATCGGATACAGTGGTTGTAGGGCTGCTGCTAGATGTATCAGAAGCGTCGGCCGCTGCTGGGGCCGAGGAAGGAGCCAAAATGGACCCAAGGAGGGCCATCGAACGCAAGTGGAACTTCAGGTCCACTCGCCAACTCAGGTAATTTGTCCCTGCAGAGTCAAGGACTTCGAAATCGACGCTTGCCAATTTTTCCATTTTATCTACGCAATTTAAAATGAGCATGAATTAATTAAAATTCAAATATTCATGCACAAAGAAATTAACAAGTAAAAATGTGGGGATCGGCCAGATACCCAAAATAGTACACAGTCCAAAATTCGTTTACTGTCCATAAGAAAAAAAGAAAAATACAACTTTGGAAACCCAAACTCGGTCCCTCTATCTCCGTCTTCATATGCTGTTGCACCGAGCTTTGGCTTTTAATACAAATTTCCTTACTTACAAATTCTCTCAAAAGAAAAATAAAAGTGCAGGAATGTAAATAGGTATACAATGGCCGATCCCGAAAAACACATTTTTACTTATTTAAACATCCACGCAGTTATAAATATGCTACTGGCATAAAAATGAACAACCACGCATATATCTCAAGCAAAACATGTTTGTAAAGGAAACTAGAAAATATAATTATCTCGTAGACCACGTGGAAACGCCATACACCGTTAGGTTAGATGACTAACGGCAGAGCGGTCTCAGGATCTTTGAGATAGTTATATTTCTAAAAATAGAGTCCTAGTAAAACATAGATTATAATATGTAAGAGGGATGTATAAAATAATTTGTCAACAAGATTATTTTGATTTTACTCAGGGGAGAGTCCCGTTAAAAAATTGGCTTCAGGCAATTATTTAGTAGGCTAAATATAATTTTTACCGTTAAAGTATTTGTGTAATAGGTGCTAAATATAATGTAATAGGGGCTGCATGCCCAAATAATATATTTATGTTATTGATACTTACTAATGGGCTTCTGGCCCAAATATCATTTTTAATTAAATTTAGCCTACTTTAGGTTGGGGAAAAACCAATAATCCCCAAAATCTGTAAGTCTGTCCCCACAATCTCCACCCCATTAGTTACTGATTTGGGTCTGGCGGTGGCCAGAAAACCCCCTCACGCAGCAGCCAGAGTAAAATACCCTCCCCTGCTGCCCCGCAAGGGTGGAAAGCAACAGAGAAGAGCCCCCCTGTGGGGGGGGGGGTGCTGCCGATCGGCCCCTCCGTCAGGGGGGTGCTCCCGGAGGAACCCCCCCGCTGGGGGGTGGCGCTGTGAATCGGCCCCCCGTCAGGGGGGGCGCTGCCGGAGGAACCCCCCCCCCCCCCCCCCCCCCGCAGGGGGGGTGGCGCTGCGAATCCCCCCCGTCAAGGGGGGGCGCTGCCGGAGGAAACCCCCCGCTGGGGGGTGGCGCTGCGAATCGGCCCCCCCCGTCGGGGGGGGGCGCTGCCGGAGGAACCCCCCCCGCTGGGGGGTGGGCGCTGCGACAGAGGTCCCCCCGACTGGGGGGGCGGCGGCGGGCCAGCGACAGAGGCCCCCCCGACTGGGGGGGCGGCGGCGGGTCATCGACAGAGGCCCCCCCCCCCCCCCCCCCCCCCCCCCCGACTGGGGGGGGGGGACGGCGGCGGCGCGGGAGATTAGAGTAGGGTGTTTTTTTTCATTTTAATTTTTACTTGTACTTTAACAATGTAAAAATTATCATGTATTGTAATCTACGGGAAATAGAATTTTACCTCTAGATCGATGATCTAGGGACGACCGTAGATTAGAACCGTAGATAAAAATCCGAGCTCCCGAACGCTTTGAGGATGCCGCAACGCTGCAACCAATAGATTCCTCGCCGCAGCAACTATAGATTCCTTTCGCGTAGGGGATGAAAATTTTGTTGAAAAATTTGTGCTCAAGAGGAGAACACGTGCTGATAACGTGTTATAGGATAGTTGGTTTAAGAGATAGAGAGAGAAAGTTTCATAGCCAAAGGAATGAGTAATCATGGCCATAGGCCATGGTTCTCTATATATTGATATAGGGGAGGAGATGAAAGGCCTCAAGGAGACCAAGAGTCACCATTACTCATAGTAATGGGGACTAATGATAGTGTGTAATGAAGGAGGGGAGGCCAAAGGCCTCCCTCATTCATAACACAAGTCACAATTATAGCACATAAAAGAAGGGGTCATCAGCTTCCCATAATAAACAATTACATACATCTCAGAAAACCAGGACTTTAACATTGATTTCTTGGTGACAGACCTCTTAAAAGAGGAACCTCAGATTTTTGTATGCTAAGTTTTCCAATGGTGGCCCAGTAATAGATGTATGAGAGCTCTAATGCAAAATTATTTGTCAATTCATATGTATCAATCCTCCATAATTCATTAAGTAGAGAGATGATGCTCCATACATATCTACATGATTCAATATTCTGTCACATAATTATGCATACTGACAACTTAGGCTACTTGTCAGATTCTTTTACTTCGTCACAAAAATTAGATGATAAGCATCAATGTATACCCCACGTGAAAAGATCTTCCATGTCATTTATGTAACCAAGCTAAACGTATAAATCTAATCCAAAGGGGCTGGTAATTTAGCATTGACAATGTAAGCCCTCGATCTTTTTATGAAATATGCCAATATTCATATTAAGATATGTTAGCAAATGAATAACAGAAAACAGCCTAAAGCTGGCATACCTTTATCTTTGTACTTCTTGTACAGAACATTCATTTCCTTGTAGTTGGCATGAGTACTACCATATATAAGATACAACAACATCAAGACATGAGTATTTGACACAGTTGATCAAATATTAAATGAATGTCATTTTTAACTATGTACTTCTCGTACAGAACATACCCACCTCGCTAAAGATAAATAAACAGAATATATTCCGAAAATTAATCTATTGATCCCATCCAAAAATATATTCTAAACCTTCCCAAAAAAGAATTTAAGTCCACAGGTACATACATACAAAAGATATATTTGATGAATACATACAAAAGAAGCTCTACAAGCTAATGGGAATTATTAATAGCATCAGGTTGTTTCCTTGATGAGATTTGCAAGCATCAGGTAGAGTATACACACCTGGAGCCACTGGTGCTAGAGTCATAAATAGAATTTTAATTTTAACTATGCCCAAGAGTAACTTGAATTAAATCAACATACATTTAGCAAAATATAGACTTTTTGAGATGGCTGGCTTCTCAGTAGATGCTTCTTTGTTCCAGCCGGCGTCCACAATCTTATCAACCATAGGGATATCATCATCAGGAGTAGGGAAATCTCCTTGAATAGATTGAGCCTTGCATGAAACATTAGACACATGGTTAAGAGTGTATTTAACCAAACTTATCAGAATCAACAAAACTAAGAATCAACAAAACTACCTGGTAATTAGCAGAAGTGCTATGTTCTTCACGAACAGGCGAAAGATGTGGATGCTCAATCATATTTCGGAATGTTTTCGGAGAGGAGAAAGAATCTTTCTTCTTCACGTAAAAAAACAATTAGGTATTAGCAACATGATGAACTCAATACATTTAAACTTAGGTGAACATAATACCATTGGATACACTATTTCATCCTCTGAAATTGTTTTTTCATCAGCAACTAAATTATGACCAGAATTTGATCTTCTGGATGATCCCTCGGAGTTGCGAAGTATCTGAAAGTAGAAGCTTATCATCAGTATATATAGCCACATGATACTTTGGATTTGTAATTTAATAATGTTCATACACTAAGAACATTCTAATAATCTCCATGTCTTCTAAAAAAATTCTTTACTACAAAATAGAGAATATGAAAAGGTACAAAAAGGATAATATAACAAGCACCGCCAAAATCTCAGGATCATTCCATGGCCCTTTATCTGATTTAAGATCATCCCAAGCCCAAATCTGTAATAATATTATTATTGGCAAAATCCTGGTTTTCTTATTCTCATGTTTCAGGAAGAATGTTATGTCAGTAACTGGTCTATTGGAGGTAGGGCAAGTAAACGAATGTGTTGTGACCGAGAAATTAAGAGTTGCTTCGGAGGCAACACAAAAACTATCTCCCAAACTCACCACCAAACAAACTCAGAAGAAGCTCACAAAGAGGTACTCAATTTACTCAAATCAATTGCTCTCAGACATTATGTTAATTATCAAATTGTCCTTCCGATATGTTTTGTATGTATAATCATGTCTTCTATTGGTTCTTTATCAGGATTTTTCTCTCAGAGCTGGGTATGGCTGTGTATCTGTTTGCATGTGCATGCTACGATTTCAAATATGGGAAGGACAGCTACTACTTCTACATCTTCCCACAATCCATCACATTCTTCATTGTCGATCTTGGTTATGTTGGCACCTTCATCCGCAGTTAGCAATGGGTTTATAAGCATAATGTCCAAAGTAACATCATCCTTAACTATAATGTAGACCTATCATTATTTTATTGATCATGTTGGAGAATGCGATTGCATCGCAAATGCAGTTTTGGCATTGTAGCTCACCAGCCATCAATGAAAGAAAAGGTTTACCAATGTTTTCCATCTGACATGATTGGATATTTTTTTGCAACCATGTAACAAGTGATCCCTGAGTCTTACCCGAGAATTTGAATATTGGCGATTCCAATACGTATCAGAACTATCGTATCAGACTTTAACACATCTAGGATAATATATGTATCAGAACTATCGTATCAGTATCAGTATCAGTATCAGAACTATCGTATCAGAATTTGAATATTGGCGATTCCAATACGTATCATAACTATCATATCAGAACTATACGTATCAGCTCAAAGCAGTACTAAACAAGCGTTGTCTAAGGTCCCAGATAGATAACGCTTATTTAGTAAAACCGCTATTTATGGTGGACCTTTAACAACACTTGTACTAAAGAATAGCTGTCTAATGAGAGCTAGTACAAGCGCTGTCTAAGGTCTCGATAGACAGTGCTTGTTTAGTACAAGCGCTGCATATGGTGGACCTTTAATAGCTTGTACTAAAGAAGCGCTGTCTATTGGGACCTTAGACAATGCTTGTACTAAACAAGCGCTGTCTAAGGTCCCAGTTAGATAGCGCTCAATGCTTGTACTAAACAAGCGATGTCTAAGGTCCTAGGTAGATAGAGCTTGTTTTGTACAAGCGCTGTCTATGATGGACCTTTAACAGCGCTTGTACTAAATAAGCGTTGTCTATTGGGACCTTAGACATCGCTTGTACTAAACAAGTGTTGTCTAAGGTCCCAGATAAATAGCGCTTTTTTAATACAAGTACTGTCTATGGTGGACCTTTAACAGCGCTTTTACTAAAGAAGCGATATCTATTGGGACCTTTAATAACACTTGTAAAGCGCTATTAAAATCAGCCCCCTTTAACAGCGTGAGATAGACGTCTCGCAGAAGTGCTGTTAAAGAACTTATCTAAGGGATGTTAAAGGTCCATTTTGTTGGATATTTTGTCTTATTTCTTCAATTCAATGCCTAGTTTTAGTTAGGGGTGGCAAACGGGCGGGTCGGGTCGGGTTCGGGTCGGGTCAGGTTTGACCCGACCCGAATAAGGGTAAACCCGAACCCGACCCGAATTAAATTCAGGTCATGGTTCGGATACCCGAACCCGACCCGGCCGTAACCCGGGTGACCCGTACCTGACCCGGTTTGTCTTACGGGTCGGGTTCAGGTCGGGTTCAGGTCGGGTTTGATGTGAAATTGTGATTATTTTTCAAAAAAGGTCGGGTTCGGGTCGGGTCCGGGTCGGGTCCGGGTCGGGTTGGGATGAAAAGAGTGAAAATACGGGTCGAATTCGGGTCAACCGGGTCGAGGGGTCAAACCCGTTACCCGACCCGGATTTTTATCCGGGTCGGTCGGGTTGACCCGAATTCGACCCGACCCGGATTGGCCCCTACCCATACCCGACCCAAGAGGCCGGGTTCGGTTCGGGTCGGGTCGGGTCGGGTCGGGTCTATTTTTCCACCCCTAGTTTTAGTCCCACATAGAAGTGATAACTCACTTGTTGGAGTATATATTAGACTTCTTTTTAATGGGCTATTGGACTTGGTATATGGGCTAGGAATGAGGGGAAGCTCGCGGGCGGATGAACCCAAGCAGGGGCCGAGCCCAAAACAGGTTGGGCCGAATGGAAAATATGGACAACAGATCTGAAAACCCTCAGCGTTGCGCTGGCGTCGCCCCTGCGCGGTGGAGGGGGGTTCACAGGTGCGCACGCGGAGTGCCTGAGTTTTGGATCATGTTATTTTTTAGCACTCTTGCTTTTAAAGAAATTAAAAGCCCTTTACGTTTTTTTCAACAGCCAGATTTTTTTTCATTTAATCGCAGTTTAATTTCGCTACATCTATTTTCTGTATTAAAGCCCATTAAGATATCCAACATCCATTTTCTTATTGATGGCTGAATTCCAACAGTCACATTTTTGCATATATTTATACTCAGCATTTCAAGAGAATTGCTACTGCGAAAAACCATTCTCTTCCTCCGGAAAAATCTTTTCTTGTTACTGCCCATTGTTGTCGTCTTCCTGCTGGTGTTGTTCCTGTGCGACCTAAGTCCGTTACTGCTCGTTGGAGCCTTGTACTGTGAGTGCAGACGTACAAGGCCATTGTCATTGAATCCTGGAGGGTAGCCGCTGGACCTTTCTTGCCCAGAGTATTCACTCTGAGGGGCAGAAATCTAATCTTAAGGATAGTTCCTAGCACTCCTCGGCTGATAAGTTTTATTCCTTTCTTTGTTTTAAATAACATCATCCTTCTTATCTCTGATATCTTCCAACGATCTTAAGAGTAGATTACATGGATGCTGCTATTGTCACTGTTAAAGCTCTCCCTGATCTTTCAAAAATTGAACTGTTCTCTAGTAGTTTCTTTAAAAGATAGCAAGAAATAGTTTTTAGCACTCTTGATTTTACAGGGTATGCCTTTGCTCTTATTGATCCTAAACCTACAGAAGAAAAAGATATTCCTACATGGGACCGAGCCAACAAAATTTGTAGACATACCATCCTTCATACTCTATCTAATCAACTTTTTGATGTCTACTCTCCCACCAAGATTGCTTCTGAGATTTGGTCTAGTCTCAACAAGAATTATATCCTAGAAGATGCATGTACTCAAAACTTTGCCATAGGTACCTTCCTTCAATTTTCTATGTCTGAAGATAAAACTGTCTCCTCCAAAATCCATAACTTCCATATTCTCATAGATGATCTGAAAATGAAAACATCTCTCTTCCTGAACCTTTTGTTGCTGGATCACTTATTGAAAAACTCACTGAGTCTCAGAAATATTATAAAAACAACTTCAAACACAACAGAAAACGAATGTCTCTTGAAGATGAAGGGTTTTCGCGGTCCAAGGGCTCTCTTTCGACTAGTGCATTGTCCGTCCTTCGCCCTACTTGAGAGCGAAGGCCGGACAACCTTGCACAAAATAACGCAGCGGAAGAGAAAATAAAGAGGAAAAATTTATATAAACATTTTATATAAACTAGCCCTATCTGCATAAAACCCAAGCCAAGAAAATGCTCCTATCCCGGGGTTGGGTCCAGACCAACCCCTGAGGATACTACTATCTAATTAACTACTGTAGATACTGCAATTAAAATAATGCACATTAATTAAAACTACGGTTGAGAAAACTCAACATACCCGTAACTCTAGCCTTGCAGCAAAAGTGTTACCGAAGGCAATCAATTGCCCTTCCCGCATTAGCCGCTACGATCCCAGCAACCGCTTGCGCCGATCCCAGCATCTTCTGGTCGCCGAGCCAACCACTTACTCCAGAAAGTTTCACGCGAGTGAAACCTCTGCCTAGATTTCGGATCTGAATCCGAACTCCTTTGCGGCTTTGCTAGAGCCCTCAGGAGCAAGGCAGAAATTTATAGGGAGAGGAGAAACATTAATTTAAGCATAGATCCGAGCGTGCTCCAACATTTACGAGAGCCGCTCAGATCTAGAGCTTGGGACGAGTTTTGAGGAGGAGAGCAGACCCCTATTTATATAGGCAGCGGACTCTCCCCTTTTCTCAAAATCCGATGTGGGACTATTAATTTGAGTTAATTAAAATCAAGTTAGTTTGCACTTCACAAAGTGTAAACTTCCGTGAATTTTAACTCACTTACCGTTGAACTTCAGGATTGATACAACCTATCAATTCGAAGGGTGTTCAACGGTGAACGCATAGGAAAAAACCGTTCTTCAATCGGAGTTCGTTTGACCCTCCAATTGACCGCTCAAAGTTCAGCCCATGGCTAGTTTTTCGCAAAAACTGAGCCGTCAAAAACTGCCCAACTTAGGTTTCAGAAAACCTATTCTGCGGGGCCCACCAGGCCAGCTTGGCGAGCCCAGACCAGGTTCAGAACCTGATCTGGGCGCGCCCAGACTGGCGCGCCCAAACTGGGCGCCTGGGTGGGCCCAGGCCCAGGCGCCTAGTGCCTGGGCCTGAGCCCATGCGCCTGGGCACCTGGGCGCCCAGGCCCTGGCTTGGGCCAGGCGCCCAGGCCCTGGCGTGGGCCGAGCGCTCAGGCCCGATCAGCCTGGGCTGTGCCTGGGTCCAGCCAGGCGCCCAGGCCAGACCCAGTCTGGCCTGGGTCAGTCTGGACTGACCCGTTGAACTCTTTTGGGCATATCTTAAGCATTTGGCGTCCGATTAGGACGCCGTTCAAACCTGGGCATAGACCGGGACATTCCCATCTTACCCGTGAGCTTTTCCTTCGTTTATATAATTAAATATTGTTTTAAACTATGTAAAACACATTTAATCTATTTTTGCATCATATGCAATTTAGTCCATATCTCGGCTTAAATTATCATTTGCATCCAATACAAATGATCTGAGGGCATATTTCCCTACATCTCCCACTTGCACTCAGGATCATTTATCCCGAATGCTAGAGACTATTGCAAACATCTTTTGCAATACTTTGTCCCTTGCATCAAATGTAAATTATTCTCCCTAACTAATTTCTACCTATTACTAGACGAAGATCGCACTCTGTGTGAGACCCTACAGCCTAACCCTACTACAGGTTTGGGTTCGTGACCCTAGACGGCAGTGACTACGAGCAGTAGTTACCGTCCCTGTTTCGGAATCATAATTATGTGGTTTAACCCATTGACAAAAATCGTCGGGTCTACCAAGACTGTATCCGTGATGAATACCGCAGGTTTAATCCTTTCGTCAAGACTATGTTGTTTATTCAAGTTTAGGGTATGGTAACATGTCAACCCCACCAACTTGAAACCGGTCAGTTACATCGGTCTTTAGTTAAATACATGTTGAACTTCTTTCAACATACTTTGATCAAAGATTTTCACTAAAGCACCGAACCAACACATACAACACTAACTCTCCTTAATGAGAGAGACGAATCCTTTCTTAGACACAACTCCCTTCACACGCTTCAAGTGCCACCCAACCAAAATCCTTTCGACAAGTAAGGCCTTGAATCTAGGAAAAGGATCTAAGTGACACCATTCACATGCAAGTTTGTTCAATGTCCTCAAGTCATAGAACCAACTTGCCTATCAACACTAAAAGTTATCATTGACATTTTAAATTAAGTTTAACCAACTGATAACCTTTTATGAGTCGTTCAGTGAACTCATTCTCTAATGAGCACATGTGTCTTGTTTCTGACTTCACCAAGTCAAACGATTACGAGTTCATCGTTATTAATCTATAGTGAATACAAAGACACAATGGTCTTATCGATGTGTCGATATCCTCTTCTCGACATATCAATGACCACGAATCTGTTTAAGACTTTAAGCTCCAATCGGTAAAAACACTTTCTCATAATCGTGATCTTCATCAAGATAAGTGTATACCTTGCTGTAAGTCTAAGGAAATTATCTAAGTATATAAGATATCACAAATGCACAAAGATAATTTGATACCAATAAATTTATTTTATTCATGAATAAGATGTTTTTCAAGTCAATGTGCCTCATAGGCATACAACTCTCAAAACATCTACCACTCACTACAAGGCCCACTCTTTATGGTATTTCATACCGCTTTTACACATTAGTTTCTCCAAACGATCACGTGTAAGGGCCTTTGTAAATGGATCAGCTAAATTCTCTTCAGACGAGACTCTGAGGATTTCTATGTCCTTCCTCCTCTCAATATCACGTATCAAGTGATATTTTCGAAGAATGTGTCTGGATCTCTTGTGGAATCTGGGTTCTTTGACCAAGCTCATTGTGGCATTGTTATCACAATACAACGGTATTGGATCTATAACAGTAGGCACCACTCCTAGCTGGCTCACAAATTTCCTAATCCAGACATCTTCCTTTGCTGCAACATTGGCCGCTATATATTCGGCCTCCATAGTTGAATCAGCAACGGTATCTTGCTTTGAACTTCTCTAGCTCACTGCACATCCGTTGAGAGTGAAAATGTATTCTGAAATTGATTTGTTGCAATCTTCGTCACTCTGAAAGCTGGAATCCGTGAAGCCCTCAATCTTGAGTTCTTCACTTCCATAAATCAAAACTAGATCTCTTGTTCTTCGCAAGTACTTGAGAATCGTCTTGACTGCTTTCTAGTGTTCTTCTCCATAGTTAGACTGATATCGACTTACTGCACCTAGTGCAAAAGCGACATCAGGTCTGGTACATATCATGGAATACATGATCGATCCAACTGCCGAATCATATGGAATATTGCTCATGCGTTCTCTTTCCAAGTCAGTCTTTGGAGACATCTTCTTGGAAAGACTTATTCCGTGATTTGCGAGTATAAACCCACCTTTACTGTTTTCCATGTTAAACTGTTTTAACACAATATCAATGTACCTAGATTGGGAGAGTCCTAGCATCCTTTTAGATCTATCTCTATAGATCTTCACACCTAGTATGTAGGATGCTTCTCCCAAATCTTTCATGGAGAAGTTAGTTGATAACCAATCCTTAACAGACTTCAACATTGGTATGTTGTTACCTATTAAGAGAATGTCATCAACATAAAGTGTGCTGATGACTAAATTGTTTCCACTGGTTTTCTTATAAACGCATGGCTCATCTTCATTTTTAATAAAATCAAACTCTTTGACCGTATTATCAAATCGGACGTTCCAGCTCCTGGATGCCTGCTTCAATTCATAAATGGATCTATGCAGTCTACACGCTTTCCCTTTGCTCCCACTGACTTCGAAACCTTCCGGCTGAGACATGTAAATATGCTCTTCTAAATCACCATTTAGAAATGCAGTTTTTACATCCATCTGCCAGATTTCGTAGTTGTGATAGGCAGCAATAGCGAGTACGATCCGGATGGATTTGTGCATGGCTACGGGCGAGAAAGTTTCGTCATAATCTACACCTAGAATCTGACGATAACCTTTCGCAACAAGTTTAGCCTTGTACATTTCTATTTTTTCATCTGCACCGATCTTCCTTTTGAAGATCCATTTGCAGCCAATAGAAACACTTCCCTTGGGCACATTCTCTAAAGTCCAAACTTTATTAATGTGCATGGAATCCATCTCAGATTTCATTGCATCCAGCCATTTCTTAGAGTCTTTACTCTGAATGGCTTCTTGGAAGCTAATAGGATCATCTTCAACTAAGATGCTATCCTCAACTCCTCCATCTACGAGAAATCCGTAGTATCTTTCTGGAGCTCGAGGAATCATATTTGACTTCCTAATAATTGCTTCAGGAGCATTAGGCTCTGCCTCTCCCACTGGTTCCGCGATCTGTTCATGTGTTGATTCAGTCTCTAGACTTTCATCCAGTTCTATTACCTCGCCGTTAGACTCCTTCACAAGGAATTCCTTTTCAAGAAAGGTGGCGTGTTTGGACACAACAATCTTTTGTTGTTCCTGGTGATAGAAAATGTGTCCCGTCGAGTGACCAGGATACCCAATGAATCTACACATAACAGACCTATCCTCCAGTTTATCTGGATTAAGCTTCTTGACATACGCAGGACAACCCCATACCTTAATATGCTTAAGGTTTGGTTTCTTCCCGTTCTATATCTCATATGGTGTCATTGGCACGGATCTAGATGGAACTCTATTAAGGATATGGGTAGCAGTTTCTAGGGCATAGCCCCAAAGGGAGATATGTAACTCAGAGTCACTCATCATTGATCGAACCATGTCTAACAAGGTACGCTTCCTTCTCTCTGACACACCATTATGTTGAGGTGTGTAAGGAGGAGTGATCTGAGAGAGAATCCCATTCTCTTTTAGATGCACAAGGAATTCATGGCTCAAGTATTCTCCTCCTCGATCAGATCGAAGAATTTTAATACTTTTGCCCGTCTGTTTTTCAACTTCGTTACGATACTCTTTGAATCGCTCAAATGTATCAGACTTGTGCTTCATCAAGAACACATGTCCAAACCTAGAGTGATCATCAGTAAATGTAACAAAGTATGAATAACCTCCTTTCGCTAAAGTAGACATTGGTCCACATACATCAGAATGTACTAGACCCAAGAGTTCACTAACTCTTTCCCCTTGACCCGCAAAGGGAGTTTTAGCCATTTTACCTTTGAGACAAGACTCGCAAGTGTCGAACGACACATAATTCGAGAGGTCAAGAGACCACTCTTTAAGCAACTTGCTAAGTCTTTTTTCTCCGATATGGCCTAGTCTACAATGCCAAAGGAAAGTTTCATTAAAACTAGATTCCTTACGTTTTTGTGTGTTAACACTTAACACAACGTCATTAGACAGAGTGTATACACCATTATTCATTGTTCCAAATCCCAGCAATTTATCATTAAAGAAAATGTTCATAACAGATTCATCAATGGTAAATTTATATCCGTCTTTGGCCAAAGCCGAAATGGAAATAACGTTGCAGAGAAATTTGGTATATAATAACATTTTTTCAAAAACAATGTGGCACCGTTTGCCAAGGTGTGCTTTAGGTCTCCTACCGCTTTAGCAGCTACATTAGCTCCATTACCGACTTGAAGAACTATTTCGTCTTTTCTTAAGTTTCTAAATGTGCTCATACCTTGTAAAGAATTACAAATATGAGTACCCACACCAGTATCCAATACCCATGCGTTAGAAGTTACAGAAAGGACTATACTCTGTATAACTAATACCTTAGAAGTCGAGACATCGATATGTCCTTTCTTCTCTCCGTTAATCCCAGAGTTTTCTAAGCAATCAATATTTAAACCAGTCAATTTATTATTCAGGATAAGATTCATATTCGATTTCATCCTGCAAAAGACATAGAATTAATTTAGTGTAATTCATGATAAAATAATATAGTTAATATGGTTTTTAATTAACTATGGTCTCCCACTATTTTACGATCATTCTCTGAAATGAACGAATTTTTATATTTAAAAAATAGTGAAAGAGGGATCCAATCATCCTGAACCTCACAACCTTGAGGAGACTCAACAAGTTGATTGGTTCCATGATTGGTAGACTAACTCTTAGTCAATCACATCACATGTGACTTCCTTTCGATTTTTACCCACAGTCACTTATGATCTTGAGGAGACTCAACAAATCATAATGACTGGTCTAGTCTGACCATTGATTTCGTGTCCAGATTTGACTTAGATCGATGCTCGAGGAGACTCGACGTATCGATTTGTAGGAGAATAATGCCCTCCAGGCCATTTATTCCTGTGTGAATAGCACAAACATCTTGTTCGAAATAACAGTAAGCTGTTTGGTAATAATTTATCTAAGTTATATTGTAATGTAGTTAACATTAGATATCAACTTAGGTAAAGTCCTGAGACTCTATGCAAGGTCAAACGGGTATCGAGATGAGTATCTCGATCATGGAGAAATGTTTGACCGTCTGTAGCATAAGTCTAAAATGGTTCGTGGTCGTAGATGTTCCGAGACAAGGATATCGAAACATCGGATAGACCATTGTGTCTTAGTCTTCACCGTTTAGCGGTGGCGATGATCTCATGATCGCTTGACTTGGCGAAGTCGAAGACGAGACAAAGGTGCTCATTAAAATGAGTTCACTGAACGATCCACTAGAGTTATCATATGGTTATATTGACCAATCTGTCAGTGATAACTCTGAGTGATGATAGGATAGTTGGTCTTTTGACTTGAGGTCATTTTGACGGACCTGTGCGTGAACGGTGCCACTTAGATCAACTGACCTAGCTTCGAGGCAAGGCCTGTCGAAAGGTCTTTTGATTGGGTGTCACTTGAAACGTACGAGGCGAGTAATGACCAAGAGAGGATTCGTCTCTCCCTGTCAATGGGAGTTAGTGTCGTAGAGTTAGTTCGGTCTTTAGTAAAAACTCTGCGCAGAGTATGTTGGAAGAAGTCCAACATTTATTGACCAAAGATCGATAGAAACTAACCGGAGTCAAGTTATTGGGGTTGACAGTTTAACCGTACCCCAGACTTGAGCTACACGACACAATTTAGACGAAGAGACTATAACTGCGGAATTCATCACGGAAACAGTCAGGTGGTCCCGACAATACTCATGTCAATGAGTTAACCACATAATGATGATTCCTGAAGCAGGGACGGCAACCACTGCTCGTGGTCACTGCCGTATAGGGCTTCGAGCCCAACCTGTTGTAAGGGTCAGGCTGTAGGGTCTCACACAGAGTGCAACGCTTCGTCTAGTAATAGGTAGAAAATAGTTAGGGAGAATATTTGCATTTGATGCAAAAGAAGAGATAATTGCATTTGATGCAATATGGTAATTTAAGCTTAGATATGGACTATCTTGCATTTGATGCAAAAGCGATTAAATGCGTATTAAATTGTTTAATACAATATTTAATAAAATAAACGCAAGGAAAAGTTCACGGGTAAGAAGGGAATGTCCCGGTCTAGACCCAGGTTCGAACGGCGTCCAAATCGGACACCAAATGCTCAAGTTAGAGCCAAAACAGCCCAAAAGATCAGACCAGGCCAGGCCCAGTACATGCAAGGCAGAACAGGCTGCCTGGGCTAGCCCAGGCATTGCCTGGGCTAAGCCCAGGCTCGGCCTGGGCTAGCCAGGCACAAGCCTGGGCTTAGCCCAGGCTCGGCCTGGGCTTAGCCCAGGCGCCTGGGCCAAGCCCAGGCCCGCCTGGGCAGCCCAGGCGTGCCTGGGCTCTGCCCAGGCTCGCGCCTGGGCTCTGCCCAAGCGGGTTTAGGCGTGCGCGGGTTGCGTGGGGCCCATCCATGGGCCCCACCTCTAGGGTTTTGAACCCTAAGTGTGCTGAATCAAATGACGGCTCAGTTTTTGCGAAAAACTAGCCTAGGGTTGATCTTTGGACACTCAATTGGAGGGTCAAACGAACTCCGATTGACGAACGGTTTTTTCCTATGCGTTCACCGTTGAACGCTTGTCGTATTGATAGGCTGTATCGATCTTGAAGCTCAACGGTGAGTGAGTTAAAATTCACGGAAGTTTGCACTTTGTGAAGTGCAAACTAACTTGATTTTAATTAAACCATTGTTTAGTCCCACATCGGATTTTGAGAAATGGGGAGAGTCCGCCGCCTATATAAATAGGGGTCTCCCCCCTTTCTTAAAACTCGTCCCAAGCTCCAGATCTGAGCGGCTCTCGTAAATGTTGGAGCACGCTCGGATCTAAGCTTAAATTAATATTTCACTTCTCCCTAAATTTCTGCCTTACTCCTGCGGGCTCTAGCAAAGTCACAAAGGAGTTCGGATTCTGAATCTGAAATCTTGGCGGAGGTTTCACTCGCGTGAAACTTTCTTCGGCGCGTGGTTGGCTCGGCAGCACAGGGATTGATCGCCTCGGGATGCGGAGCGGTTCGAGGAGCGGTTCGGGGAGCGGTTCAAGGAGCGGCTCGGCGTGGGACGGGAGCAGCTCGGAAGACGGCGCAGAACATCTCGCCTGCTCCAGGGCTGAGATTTCGGGTATGTGGTTAAAGTATTTTATTAGCATTAGTTTAGTGTAATCGCAGTAGGCTAGATCCTTCTTGGGATGGTCAGATCCATCCCAAGTCGGCATAGATCTTGGCATAGGGTCTTGGACCTTAGGGCTAAGTTAAAATTGTTTTAACTGCATGTTAATTAGTTAACAAAGTTTTTTCTTCCGCTGTTATTGTTTTTCTGTCTATGTTCCGTCCGACTTAGGACGGGACTAGAGTTTTTGTGCCCTAAGGGACCGCGAATTTCCCAACACGATTTGGGTCAAGTCTAGACTACATCACATGTATGTTGGAGTTTGTTCCTTAAAGAAAAACAGGTCATAGCTTGAGGAGACTCAACAACTATAATTGTCTTCTTTGAGTTACCAAGCTCCAAAATCAAGGAGGGATACGAATTAATCTTAATAAGATTTATAACGCATTGACTAGATATAACCAAAACTAACACATTTTATTATTAGCAACTTTGCGGTACAAGCGGGCATGACCAGGGCTAGGGCCGGGCAGGATCACTTGCGCCCAGCAAAGCTGAGTCGATCCACAACACCTTCCCTAACTACCTAACCATACCATTCTCCATTGAAAGTGCTAATGATAAAAATGTGTTATATTGGTTTAATCTGGTTGTTATGATTTATTTAACTAGTTAATCCTATCAACTAGTTATAACCTATAATTCAAAATTATTAGGATGTGTTTCATAACTTTTTTTAGAATCCTATCAACTATAAGATTTTAATAAATCACATCAAAATTGTTTCAACAAACAAGGGACAATCCTAATCATTCATTAGGATGTGTTATTTAAAATATTGTGAACAACATTTTAAAACATAGCCAAAGCTAGTCATTTATATTTAATCAAATTAGATATTTAAATGAATTTTAATGGCTAACCCAACAAGTCTTTCTTTTAGCAATTATCAAATAAAAGCAAAAGAAACATAAAGTCATTAATTATCACATAATTTAAAAAGATCTAATCGTGGTTTTCAAAACAATTTTCGAAAAATTTGAAAACCAACATATAATTAGTGCAAGACTAACTACAAGTTTTAATGCATAAAACCATCACATCGTTAGAAAAATGCATAGAAAACTTTCAAGTTTTAATCACATGCATTTCATAAAAGCAGTATATAGATAGTCTATGTAGCCTGGCTCTGATACCATTGAAGGGTTTTCGCGGTCCAAGGGCTCTCTTTCGACTAGTGCATTGTCCGTCATTCGCCCTACTTGAGAGCGAAGGCCGGACAACCTTGCACAAAATAACGCAGCGGAAGCGAAAATAAAGAGGAAAAATTTATATAAACATTTTATATAAACTAGCCCTATCTGCATAAAACCCAAGCCAAGAAAATGCTCCTATCCCGGGGTTGGGTCCAGACCAACCCCTGAGGATACTACTATCTAATTAACTACTGTAGATACTGCAATTAAAATAATGCACATTAATTAAAACTACGGTTGAGAAAACTCAACATACCCGTAACTCTAGCCTTGCAGCAAAAGTGTTACCGAAGGCAATCAATTGCCCTTCCCGCATTAGCCGCTACGATCCCAGCAACCGCTTGCGCCGATCCCAGCATCTTCTGGTCGCCGAGCCAACCACTTGCTCCAGAAAGTTTCATGCGAGTGAAACCTCTGCCTAGATTTCGGATCTGAATCCGAACTCCTTTGCGGCTTTGCTAGAGCCCTCAGGAGCAAGGCAAAAATTTATAGGGAGAGGAGAAACATTAATTTAAGCATAGATCCGAGCGTGCTCCAACATTTACGAGAGCCGCTCAGATCTAGAGCTTGGGACGAGTTTTGAGGAGGAGAGCAGACCCCTATTTATATAGGCGGCGGACTCTCCCCTTTTCTCAAAATCTGATGTGGGACTATTAATTTGAGTTAATTAAAATCAAGTTAGTTTGCACTTCACAAAGTGCAAACTTCCGTGAATTTTAACTCACTTACCATTGAACTTCAGGATTGATACAACCTATCAATTCGAAGGGTGTTCAACGGTGAACGCATAGGAAAAAATCGTTCGTCAATCGGAGTTCGTTTGACCCACCAATTGACCGCTCAAAGTTCAGCCCATGGCTAGTTTTTCGCAAAAACTGATCCGTCAAAAACTGCCCAACTTAGGTTTCAGAAAACCTATTCTGCGGGGCCCACCAGGCCAGCTGGGCGAGCCCAGACCAGGTTCAGAACCTGGTCTGGGCGCGCCCAGACTGGCGCGCCCAAACTGGGCGCCTGGCCCAGTCAGGCCAGGCACCCAGGGCGCCTGGGCACCTGGCCCAGGCGCCCAGGCATCTGGGCGCCTGGGCGGGCCCAGGCCAAGGCGCCCAGCGCCTGGGCCTGAGCCCAGGCGCCTGGGCGCCTGGGCGCCCAGGCCCGGGCGCTCAGGCCCGGCCAGCCTGGGCTGTGCCTGGGTCCAGCCAGGCGCCCAGGCCAGACCTAGTCTGGCCTGGGTCAGTCTGGACTGAACCGTTGAACTCTTTTAGGCATATCTTGAGCATTTGGCGTCCGATTTGGACGCCGTTCGAACCTGGGCGTAGACCGGGACATTTCCGTCTTACCCGTGAGCTTTTCCTTACGTTTATATAATTAAATATTGTTTTAAACTATGTAAAACACATTTAATCTATTTTTGCATCATATGCAATTTAGTCCCTATCTCGGCTTAAATTATCATTTGCATCCAATACAAATGATCTGAGGGCATATTTCCCTACAGAAGATGTAATCATTCATATTTGGATTGAGGAAAAGAATATAGACAAAGAGAAAACCAATTCTGCAAAGGAAATTGTCTCCAAATCTAATCTAGTTGAGAGTAATTCTTCCTTTCCTCCTTGACATCATAAGAAACATTTCAAGAAGTTTAGACCCAACCACAAACCAAATTAGAAATTTCAAAAGGGCCAAAACCACACTATTTTCAAGAAGGGAGAATACTTTGTTTGCAAAAAGCCTGGACACTATGCAGCTCAATGCCGTTTCCGAAAAGATGCTCCTAAACCAAGTGCAAACTTGGTAAAGGGAAATATTTTTGATGTGGTGATCTCGGAGGTAAACATGGTTGCACATGCTAATTAAGGATTAGGTGATTGACTCCGGGGCAACCCGGTATATTTGTGCTGATAGATGAGCTTTTACCTCCTATGTTCCTATCAGTTCTGGTGAGGAGAATGTGTACATGAGGGATTCAAGACCCTCACCCGTAATTGGGAAAGGAAAGGCTCTCCTGAAATTAACCTCAGGAAAAACCCTTTCTCTTAGTGAGGTGCTCCATGTTACAGACATCCGTTGGAATCTGGTTTCTGTCTCTCTTCTGGGAAAAGTGGGGGTTAATGTTACTTTTGAGTCTGATAAGATTATTATGATCAAGAGTGGTCAGTTTGTGAAAATGGGATATTGTAACCAAGGTCTTTTCATTTTGAATGTACTTGAAACCATGAATAATAAAGCATCTTCTTCTTTTTCTTATTTGATTGACTCCTTTGATACTTGGCACTCTAGGTCATGTGAATTTTTCATATATTGAGAAAATGAAAGAAATTGGTTTGTTGAATGCTTCTTCTTCTTCCTCTAATGACAAATGTGAAGTATGTGTTGAATCAAAAGCTACTAAGGAATCTTGTAAATCGTTTAGATAAGATATTGTGAAGAACATGGGATTATTCATGAGACTACACCTCCTTATTCTCCTGAATTTAATGGCATTGCAGAAAGAAAAATAGAACTTTAAAAGAGATGATGAAATCTTTGCTGATTAGTTCGGGTGCACCTCTTAACTTATGGGGAGAAGCTATTCTCTCTGCTTGTCACGTTCAGAATAGAATTTCCTATAAGAAAACAGGCAAGACTCCTTATGAGCTTTGAGTAGGTCACTTACCAAACCTTAATTACCTGAAAGTGTGGGGGTGCCTAGCTAAAGTTCTTTTACCAGAACCTAAGAAAAGAAAATTAGGTCCTAAAACCTTTGATTGCATGTTTATTGGCTATGCTCAAAATAGTGCCTCTTATAGATTCCTAGTTGTTAGAAGTGAGCAAAATATCATGGAGCCAAACCCTATTTTTGAAACCAAGAATGCTGATTTCTTTGAGCTCATATTTCCAAATAAGATGGATAATGTTTGGTTGACTTCTGCACCTCACTCATCACACACTTCTGATGCACAATCACATGATAATGATGATGAGATAGAAGTGAGAAGGAGTAAAAGAGTTAGGAAGGAGACTAATTTAGGTGATGACTTTTTCACTTTTCTTATTGATAATGATCCTCTTACATTCCATGAGGCCATCACATCTCCTGATGCCACATTTTGGAAAGAAACAATCAATAGTGAATTAGAATCTATTATGTCAAACCACACTTGGGAACTTATTACCTTGCCCCAGGTGCTAAAATTATTGGTTGCAAGTGGATATTTAAAAGGAAGCTAAAACTTGATGGATCTATTGACAATTTCAAAGCTAGATTAGTTGCTAAAGGTTTCAACCAAAAGAAAGACATTGATTATTTTGATACATTTGCTCCTGTCACCAGGATATCTTCTATTCATGTCTTGGTTGCTTTAGCATCTATTCATAGTCGTGTTATCCATCAAATGGATGTAAAGACTGCCTTTCTGAATGGAGATTTGGAAGAAGAGATTTATATGGAACAACCTGAAGGTTGTATCACTCTTGGAAATGAACATAAAGTATGCAAACGTGTTAAATCTCTTTATGGTTTAAAACAAGCTCCAAAACAATGGCATGACAAACTTGATTGTGTTTTGCTATCAAATGGTTATCACATTAATGATGATGATACATGTATTTACACAAAGTTTGATAATGATGTTGGTGTTATTATATGCTTATATGTTGATGACATGCTAATTCTCGGCACCAATCTCTAAGGATCGCCTTACCCTTGCAATACCAACAACACACTAGAGGGGGGTGAATAGTGTAATGGCACAAATTGTGTATTTAAAAATTAAACTTACAAATGCGGAATTATAAATGCAAGAGTAATTTATACACCAGAAAAATGCAAACGCAAACACAAAATGTTACCCTGGTTCCCCAAACTTGGATACGTCCAACCACATCAATATCCACTATAATTCTCACACAGAGAAGTGAATACAATCTCACACAAAGATACCAGCTCACACAGAGGATTTGGATTCTCACACAGAGAAATCCTTACTCTCACACAGAGAGACCTCACACAGAGGATTTAGGATTCCCACAAAGAGATATCCTTGCTTTCACACAGAGAGACTTAAACTCTCACACACAGAGATCTCAGCCAACCCTCACACAGAAGGTTATACTCTCACACAGAGAGTAACTAGCTCTCACACATAAAGCTAGGGTTTCAATGAAATAACAAAATAAAACAAATACTCTTACCTATGACTTGAGATGTACTTACTCAAAAATGAATGCAAGCATGGAAGAGGATCTCCAAGAGATGAGATTCGCTTGAAAAGCACTTGGATGAATTCCCTTGAGCTTGACTTCAATGCATGAAGGAGAGAATAAGCTCTAAGAGGGAAATGAGAGAGTTTGAGAGTGGCTTAATTAATCTCTAATGATTTGCAATAGATCCAAGTAACTCTAATAAACTCAGCCCTCTCATATATATAGGAACCCTATAGGAACTCTCAAAAGCCAAGAAGAAATTTATTTTGGGTTTATTTTGGGTCCTGTATCTTGCTCTATATCTCCTGTCTTGTGTCTTTGTAATTTGAGATTCTTTTTGGTTCCGCTACTGATGCCAGAAGAAATGATCTATAGTGACGACGCTTGTGTCCTCTCCCCTAGTCATTGAGGCTGGTACTCAGTGGTCGACCACTTTGTATATTTGGTTCATATCAATATAAATACTAACTTACTTTGCAAAAAAACTCTCAAAAGCCAAGAAAACAACCAAAAACAAAAAGCTGCAACGACTATATTTTGGGCAGAAACGTCACTGACAGTCGACTGATGAACAAATGACAGTCGACTATTCAACGGCTAGAAAAATCTCAATGGCTATAATCTGAGACAGGACAGTCGACTATAGAAGACTACACAGTCGACTGTAAAGCAGACAGTCGACTGTATATCCTTCATCAGGTAACTGCTGCATGAGATGGAATAAAACAAAGAGTTGCACTCTTTCTCCCAGTATGCATTCAGGCGACTGATGAACAGATGATAGTCGACTGTAAAATAGACAGTCGACTGTTTATCTTTCATCAGTCGACTGCTGCAGGAGATGGAGAAAAATAGAGAGATGCAATATTCGCACTTCCGCCTTTCAGACGACTGTTAACAATTCACAGGCGACTGTAAATATACAGACGACTGTAATATGAACATCAGTGGACTGTAATATGAACATCAGTCGACTGATGCAAAAAGCTCAAGTAGAGTCAATAAAAGGTTGACTTGAGCAGTGCACCACAGTCGACTGTAGAAGGCTCGACAAGCGACTGGAAATCACCCAGTCGACTGTAAAAACTTCAGCAGACGACTGTAGGAGAGCCAGAGACTCCAAATGAGTCTTTGGACATGATGAGCCTATTGGGTTGGATTCTATGATAATACTAAGACTGCTAAGATGGTTAAATGCATATGCATGAATGAGTAGACCATCTAACAAGGCATTACAATAAACCTAGACTCAAACGAGAGAGAAAGCAATAAAGGAAATATTACATGGATTACAATGCTTTCCTTGGACTCTATGGATTCAGTCTTGATGCCTTGATGCTCCCCATCATCTCCAAGCTTTGGCACCCCTTGAGTCCAAGCTTTGGCCCTTCTCCACTTGATGTCCATCCTTGCACCAAGTGTTTAGTCTCCAAAAATGATATTCTTGAAATGCAAACTATGAGACTAAACCAAGAGAGTCATTAGCAACAACATAATGTTGTGATCATCATCAAAATAATATTGGTATGAAACACCAATACTCAACACAATCTAGATATAGTAAATGAAAGGAAGCCATTCTTGTCTTCTAATTTTGATATGAAAGACTTGGGTGAAGCTGATGTGATTTTAGGTATTAAATTAACTACTCCATATGATGCTAGCTTACATTTAGCCAAAAATTATGGTGAATCGATTTCACAAATTAAATATGCTCAGATCAATGGTAGCTTGATGTATTTGATGAATTGTACTTGCCCAGATATTACATATGCTATTAGTAGATTGAGTCGTTACACTCAAAATCCTAATAACGATCATTGGAATGCATTATCAAGAGTTATGAGATATTTAAAAGGAACTCTTGATTATGGGTTATATTTTAGTGGCTCTCCATCAGGTTTAGAAGGGTTTACTGATGCAAACTGGATCTCTGATTCAGATGAGCTTAAATCCACAAGTGGTTATGTTTTTACACTTGGTGGAGGTGCGTGTCTTGGAAATCATCCAAGCAAATATGTATTGCTCGGTTTACTATGGAGTCCGAGTTTATTACCTTGGAGGAGGCATGTAGGGAAGCCGAATGGCTTAAGAGCCTTCTTGCTGATCTTCCCATTTGTGAAAAACTGGTACCGTCTATGTCTATCTATTGTGATAGTCAAGCTGCAATTGCAAAAGCTAAAAATAAATTTTTTAATGGGAAGAGTAGGCTATACGTCTAAGGTACTCTATTGTGAGGCAGCGGCTAGATTATGGGATAGTATCCCTTGATTATGTGAGGTTAGACATGAATTTAGCAGATCCTCTGACAAAACCACTGAATAGGAAGTTAGTGAAAAGTACATCAATGGGAATGTGTCTTATACCTAAAACATAGGTCAAGAGTGATGGTAACCCAACCTATGTGATTGATGATCTCATGAAGTAGGTTCATATGGGTAATAACAAGTCATTTGTTGATCGTGAGGCGCACTATCATTAAGTTACATGTCCTTTTCCTATGATGTAGATAGTGCTATCGATGATGAGAGAGGATGAGCATGTGGCTCTTAATGGATACCGTAGCCCTTGTTGGGTGGTGTGCATAATCGTCGAGCACACTTGATGGGTCCACCTATATGGGTGTGGAAGTGGGGCCGCTTCCTATGCGAATATGTGTACATTCGCTAGAGCACTCATGAAAATCCAGGTATGGCGCATGGCCGAAACGTGCCAACCCGTAAGAGCAAGCATCTGTTCATTGATGATTCAATATGTGTTCTGAGTCAATGTTTTACTATAAAGGAGATTGGTTCATAGGAACTATATGTTTCACCAACTTCTTGTAGAACATACTTTCATTCTCTAAGTAATGGTTCATACACCGAAAGTCACCATTGCTAATGTATTGAATTGTCATATTCGTTCTCACATCAATTTTGTTCATCTTCTTGGATTCTTATATCTTTATCTTTGAATTTTGAAATAGTGGGGGATTGTTGGATATTTGGTCTTATTTCTTCAATTCAAAGCCTAGGTTTACTCCCACATGGGAAGTGATAACTCACTTGTTGGAGTATATATTAGACTTCTTCGTAATGGGTTATTAGACTTAGTATATGGGCTAGGAATGAGGGGAAGCTCGCGGGCGCATGAACCCAAGCAGGGGCCGAGCCCAAAACAAGTTATGCCAAATGGAAAATGTGGACGACGGATCCGAAAACCCTTAGCGTGTGTGCGCTGGCGTCGTGCATGCACATGGGGGTTCACGGATGCACGCGCGGAGTACCCGAGTTTTGGATCATGTTATTTTTAGCCCTCTTGCTTTTAAAGATACTCAAAGCCCATTACGTTTTTTTCAACAGCCATATTTTTTCATTTAATAGCTGTTTAATTTCGTTACAGCTATTTTCTCTATTAAAACCTATTAAGATCTCCAACAGCCATGTTCTTATTGATGGTTGAATTCCAAAAGTCATATTTTCGCATCTATTTATACTCAGCATTTCAAGAGAATTGGTACTGCGAAAAACCATTATCTTCCTCCGAAAAAATCTTTTCTTGTTGCTGCCCATTATTGTCGTCTTCCTGCTGGTGTTGTTCCTATGCGACCGAAGTCAGTTGCTGCTCGTTGGAGCCTTGTACTGTGAGTGCATACGTACAAGGCCGTTGTCGTTGAATCCTGGAGGGTAGCCGCTGGACCTTTCTTGCCCCGAGTATTCACTCTGAGGGGGCGGAAATCTACTCTTAAGGACAGTGCCTAGCACACCTCAGCAGATAAGTCTTATTCCTTTCTTTGTTTTTAATAATATCATCCTTCTTATCTCTGATATTTTCCAACGATCTTAAGAGTAGATTACATGCATGCTGCTATTGTCACTGCCAAGGCTCTGCCTAATCTTTCAAAAATTGAACTGTTCTCCGGTAGTTTCTTTAAAAGATAGCAAGAAAAAGTTTTTAGCACTCTTGATTTCACATGGTATGTCTTTGCCCTTACTGTTCCTAAACCTACAGAAGAAAAAGTTATTCTTATCTGGAACCGAGCCAACAAAATTTGTAGACATATATACCATCCTTTATACCCTGTCTAATCGACTTATTGACGTCTTATCAATTTTCCAACACCTTTTGTAGTAGTGATAGTATGGCAACCCCTAGTCGTATACAGATATTACGGCAAGCCTAAATAACATTTTCATTTTTACACAGAATCCCCAACTTTGTAATTTCTTTGTTTTCAAGTAGCCAGCTTGTGTTACGTATGTTTCTAGCTAACGTGCGATTGCTGCAAAATGTAATAAGCGTTTGGTCAATATGATATATATGCCCTTATGAGATAAAGACACCAACAAATTGTGAGCACATAAATCAAATAAATGATTGATTACTAATAATTATAAGGAAACAAATACATACAAAGGATCAGACTGCATTTTTGCAGCTAGACTCCAAAACCTCACAACTCAACCAAATATCTCCATCCCTTTATTTGGCACCACGCAAAATTCCCAACAGACACATGCATGCATACAATCACAACACACGAACACACGCATATTATCCTCTTCGATCAAATAAACTATAGCCCAAATGAATCTGATCACCGCACCACCCTGCAGTCCAACCTCACCTCCTGCCCACCAGTCAGGCTGCTCATCCTGATCATGGACTTGATGAAAGCCTTGTCAAATGCCTCTTTTGACTCGGCAAACTTGGAGGCCAGCTTCTTGGTCTTGTGGTCCGTCAGAAGGGCCTGGTCCGACGAGAATAGGCTCTTCCCTTGGAGCAGCAGCTTGTAGTAAGCGTTGTCGAACGTGGCCGTGGTCGAGTCCAGCGTCGCGCCCGCGTTCTTGACCTTGTTGTGGGCGGGGCAGGTCTTCCTCAGGCTCGCCGCGAAGCCGGGGTTCATCGTGGGGTCGACGTCGTGGGCGGCGTCGAAGTTGTGGATCCTGTTCTGGAAGGAGGAGCAGTGGGAGAACCCTAGGGTGTGACCACCTTATTATGAAAGAAAAGTTAGTATAATTAGCTAGTTAGTAATTTTCTTACTATAATATGATTAATTAGCTTGAACAGCTGTGTTTTAAACTAATGTAAGTAGTTACCAGAAAGGGCGACCAAGTCGTCGGTAGAGAGACCTCGCTGGGCGAAGCTCTGCTGCAGCTGAGAGAAGTTGAAGACGGGACCTGGAAGCAGTCTTGTGTCAATGGCTTTTGAGATCCTGCCATCCAACCTCCCCTTTGGGACCTCCCATGTTGGACCTCCTGACTGCAGTTGAGCCATGCATCTTTTGTTCAATTATTAACTAATCACTGCTTATTTTTAATAATATTATGGAAATTGCTGGTAACCATTTCATATCTCATTAACTTGCGTGATTGGGAGACATGATATGCTTACCTGCTTTTAACTCTTATTTGACCCATACATACGTACATTATTTGTTTTTATTTTTTTATTTTTTTTTCTTGGTCAACATAAAAAACTAGTGAATCTAACTCTATTTTACGGTCGATCCGATTATTGCAAATTCAACAGGTTTTTTTTTTAAAAAATAAAACTTCCTGTTACAAGCAGAGATCGATGATCAAAATTCTACCTATAAAGTTCATCCATATTTAGGATTTTAAAATGTGAACAACAGCAACGTCATATTTGGTAAGTTGATGAGTTTCTGTCCACTGCAGAGGGTTATATATGTGCATATGTGAACTGATTACGGTGATACTTACTAGAGCCACTGCATCCCTGGCAGCAAGGGCCAAAATATCAGCACATGAGACCACGCCAGGGCACAGTGACTCCACTGCTTTCTTGGCATTGTCAATCACGTAGAAGGCATGGAGGGAGATGTTGGGAGGGCCATCCTTCTCTGCTGTGTTGTTCCCAATAGACTTCAAGAGAACCGACCCATCGCAGCCCTTTAAATTAACAAGCAAGAGAAACAAACTAACACAAACATTAGGCTCCAACATCATGAAGGGAATACTTAGATCTAGTGAGAGAGAGAGAGAGAGAGAGAGAGAGAGAGAGAGAGAGACCCTGATGAAGCAGTCGTGGAAATGCATGCGGAGCAACGCGGCTGGGACGGTCCGGTCGTGAGCCATCGCCGTCTTCACCGCGGCCGTCACGGCCTCTTCGGCCTTCGGGCAAGTCTCGGCGTAGTAATTCAGGCTCAGACCATTAGCGGCACTGCAAAACAAGGAGAAGACTAGGAGAGAAGCCACAGCTCCAGCCATCTCTCCGCAGTGGCTTGCCTCTCTCAACTTCTATTAATTAATCGTGGTTAACTTGCACGTAATTCGCTATATGCTGATTGGGGAGTTAGGGCAATGTTTTTATAGCAGGGTTAGTTGCATTGTAGGCCGTGGAGTTGTTGTGAGGAGACGAGGGTGATCAATTATTTAGCGTGTTCGGTGTGAGAGCAAGCAGCGAGAATCATTTGGGTGGAGTAGTGTCCTTGAAGCAACCCCCTCTCTCGTTAATTCGTCCTTTTCTCACTGGAATTGAGTCCATATGTGAGATTATCACCACTTCTCATTTATCAAAAATCATTTGGAACCCTGAACTACATTTGGGAGCCTTTTAGTTACATGGGAGATGTAATAATTTTTAAGTCAAGATTTCGATAAATATTTCAACGGGAAAAGGAGCTCGTGTTTCAGCATATGCAAGAAATCTAGTACCAAATATACGTCAACATATCTGATCATTTTTTTATCAGGTTCCAACTATTTTCCATTAATCCCATAATTTTATATTCCATTAATATATTCTACAATATTTACTGAAAAGAATGATTTTTTTCTCCTACGTTACATATTAGATAATTGTGGTAAGAGTAACTAAGAACACTAGTGAGAATGCATCAGTTAGGGAACATGGGATGGTGACTGCCTAACGAATGCCACCAAACTAATATAAACTTTTTTTTTATTAAACAAAGATATCAATTATTGGGAGCTCGAGAAATTTAGAGGGTTACTCGATTTTTTTAATTAAACAATCACAATCAGGATAAGTTTCTAAGAATCAAACAATATTTAAGGCAAGTTTCTGGCTATCATTGGTGCACCTACGCCGCTAACGTAACCAAACCAATTGTTCTCTCCATATTTTAACTTCTGAGCTTACTAGGAAATTTCATAACTTAGAGGAGAGCTATTTTGTGTGTGTTCAATTGGTTGTATATGTAGGATGTGTTAGGAAAAATGGACTTTTCCTATTCCTCCTAACATTGTTTGAAGTGTGAGAACAAAACAAAATAAAGAATGGTACATACATTAAATTGGTAGATTTGCTATCCTTACAAATCTTGAACTATATCCATGCGAATGACAAAGAAGAAACCCTTCTCTCACCTATCACCAATCAATTTTCACAATACAATATCAACCTATTAAGACCTAAGAGTAAATTGTGTTGAATCCTTTTGTGTGTGGGGTCTCTCTCTCTCTCTCTCTCTCTCTCTCTCTCTCTCTCTCTCTCTCTGTGTGTGTGTGTGTGTGTGTGTGTGTGTGTGTGTTTGGGGAGGTGTGTGTTTAAAAAGTAAAACTTAAGTTTAAAACTAACTCTATGCTATTCTACCTAAGAAGTCAATTAGAGTTACCTAATTGATTCTTAATCAATTAATCACAACTTGCAAATATTAAAGCAGCGGAATGTAAAGAATTGTTGCAAGTGAGACAATAGTACAATAATAACACAAAGTGAGCATGCTAACACAAGAGATTATCCTGGTTTACCTACCATCGAGCTACGTCTAGTCCCAATCTGTGCTTGGATTAATCCACTGATCAACTCACCAAATGGAGAAAGATTACACTTGCCTCTTTATGAAGAGAACTTTCCAACACACCTCTTCAACAACAGGATTTCCAAACACATCACAAAGTGAGGATTTCTTGTGAAAGTTGGCTCGATCTCGATGTTGACGAGTCATTGGTAATTATGTCGAGCTATCTTGTGTCGAGATAGCTCGTCTACGCTCAGATCCGACCTTTTTGACTCGGCACAAGTCAGATAGGTCGAATGCCGGGCTATTGGACTTAACATCGCATTTGGACTCTCGGTCGTGAGGGTCGACAGCTCAGATGGATTGACAACTCTATGGTTCAACCTCCCAGTGGGTCGAACGGTTCGACCTTCCAGTAAGTCGAACGGCTTGGGTCAGCACTTCGGTCGTTTCGGTTTTCAGGGAAGTTCGGTCGAGCGGAGCGATGCCCACTTGGATGTGATGTTGCTAATAGGGTGCAACACGCATGCCTACTAGGGTTCGGCGCATAAAATGCATAGAGCTGTATTGGGATAGGAACTCCGTTAAAGTCGAGATTCGTATCCCTTAATGCATTCCCCTCAATGATGACACCTTCTGTACCCTAGGGGCATATAAGGCAGTTTTAGAGGAGGGTTTCATGCTGAACACATTAGAGAGAATTTGAGCCGCCATTTGTGAGAGCCAACTTTGAGAGATATTGAGTGAGCCTTTGGAGATATCATTGTGTGCTTCTTCTTCGTTTTCCAAAATGTGGAGAAGAGAAGATTTTGCCTCTTTGATTTCTCCTCTCCATATATATTAGAAAGCCTAAATTCAAACCGAATTTGGCCGGCCAAAGAGAAATATGTGTCCATACTTGATGCCATTGATGTTCCGCACCTCAAATCGAAGCAATGACTGAAGCAAGGAAATGAGTTTTGGTGGTCGAAATCAAACTTTCCCGCTTCGACTACCATGGGTTATAATGAGGTTTAACATTGCTCAGTCTCAATCAATGACTGGTTTAAGTCTAAGTGATGGGGGCCATTATTAATACATGGGTCCGGCCTGGAGATGTACTTTCCACTTGAATACTGAGGCCTGCAAAGAATGATACGCTTCAGCCAAATAGTCCCCAGGCCCACAAAGGATGGGGAATCTTTACCCAGTCAAGGGGCTAGCTTATATGCCCGTTGAGTCCCGCTAACTACACGTGATTGGTTAATAAATGCAGGAATAAATGGGCAAATGTTACCTTCATTCCCGTAGAAGATCTCACTGTCATGAATGATGGACCATAATGTACTACAGAAGGAAATCATCGCCTATAAATAAGAAGGATGACGACTAAGAAAAGGTTCACTCTCCAGAGGTGCTGATCACTAGGTACTCTGACAACCGTATTCCTTACCGTTTCCACTCTTATATTTCTTTCTCCAAAAGCTTGTGGTGACTGGATCGAGATGATTGATCACTCCGAAATTTAACTCCGGAAAGAGTTCGAAAGTGCACAGTGTCAAAGCTTAATAATATAGAAAGACATCGATCCCACAGAGAGGCGATTGGTTTGAGGTCTTGGATCTAATCAAAGTCATGGAACAATGTCAGTTATGGGCGTATTCTGAAGGTTGTCACAGGTATTTCTTATCACAGATTAACAATATAATGAAGGCTAGGGTAATAGGAGTCACCACCAGGATCGCTGAACTTTGATGCTTAGTTATAATTTCTAGGTTGGATTGGGTTTATAGGAAGAAATTGTTGCATCTTAAATGTGGAATTCATGGCCAACTATCGATGTACCACTTATCTAACGTATCATGTACTTAACCCCACCATCGTGGATGGTCTTGCACGTGATCCTTGCATTACGAACGACAATTATTCTCAATCTCCACTCATGCCACCATCATGGGTTAGAGCTTCAATCGGTGATTTAATGGCTCTCATTGATGCTACTATCGTAGATCACTATATTAGTAATATAGGACGCCGGTGAAAACATCAAAGTGCATGCCATTATCGTGGATCACGAAGGATAGTATCTAGGATGTGTGCCACTATCGTGGATCACAAACCCTAAATAATATAATTTGCTACAAACTTGACTGGATTAATCAAATCACATCCCTTAATTACCTAACCAACATAAAAATCACAACTTTACATGTAAATCCTAAGATCCTAGGGCTCATGATCCATTAGACATAGAAAGAACTACTCACGATTCATAGAAAAGATAATAAAACCAATGATATCAATTACACAAGACATCATAGCAATATGAACCATCAAAACAACGAGATAGAGACGAGAAATTATTACCAAACCAATGAAGACGCAGAACTAAACGTCAGAGAATTAAGATCCAAAGATTCCATAGCAATAAAAATTATAAAAATCAAAAACTTTATTTTCAAGCAATAACGACGGCTCTCTAAACTCTCGACTAAACTAAAACTTAATAATAAAACAATCCCTCTAAACCTAGGAATAAAAAGTAGGTTTTTATACATGAGGGGTTGACCCCACAACATTTTCTGCAAAAGCACAATTCAGCCCAAGTTATTTTCTACTGTGTCGCCCTACTCGAATGAGTGGCGATGCCACTCGGTCCAAGTAGGGCACCACCACCATCGGTGGCGTTTCAATTTTGGCCTGGGGAAGTTAGGTGCTCAGACCGAGTGGATGTCCCACTTGGTCGAGCGGTAGGAAGCCGATGCTTGGCTCGAAATGTTGCTCTGCTTTCCATTCGGCTCGGTCGAGTAGGAAGGCTACTCGGTCGAGCTGTCGCATCTGCTCAGTCGAGCGACAGGAGTTGCAGAAGGCCTTGAAAGTGTTGTTTTGTCGCATATTCAACTCGATCGAGTAGCATCTATACTCGGTCGAGTCTTGGACTCAATATTGGCATGAGAAATTTGCGTGATGTCGTCGAGTTCGATTAACCGAGTAGCTTTCATGCTCGATCCGAATGATACATAGGCTCATGATGCTAAAGTCCCTTCATTCGGTTGTGGTTGCTCGGAACGAGTGGACAAGTCCACTCGGGCAAGTTGGCTGGAAAATCTGATAAGCGTTTGGGGACTCTCTTCTTGCTCTCCTTCTCCTTCTTCTCTCTTCTCCTACTCCAGTCTTCTTCTCCACCTCGTCAAGCACCAAATAGACTTCGCCATTGATCCTCTTGCAAGCTCGGATGTGTCCATGTCAACAACTTGCTCTGAATCGCTCCAAAGTTCCTGAAAATCCACAAATCTCTACGAGAATCAAATATATCGTAAAATGCGGGTATAGAAATGCAAACTTTGGATGGTAAATGTGTTATGAAATCATGCAGTAAAAGTATAGAAAATATGGACACATCAAGGATCTTCCTGGGGTTGATCTCGACAAGTCCAAGTCCCTCTTAAGTCGATACTAACTTAAGCATCGGAGAAGGTTTGAGTCGAAACCCAGATCTGACCCCCCTAACGAGTGTCTGTGGTACAGGTCGATTGAATACGACCCAGCAGCTAGGTCGTAGGATCGTAATCTACGACAATGAGATCAGTCGAACTCCTACCCAGTAGCTGGAAGCCAATTTATTTATGACCCCGGTTCCATCTACCGCAGGTCCCACCCAACAGCTGACGAGACTCCATAACATCAAAGGTGTCCATTTCTGCCCAAGATACTGCTGGCCGGAACCTAGCCGTCAACATGAATGATTCAAACACATCACCTTCCAAGAAATTAAGGAGTCATCTGGTTGCTCTGGTTTAAATCTTGAAACTACATCAAAGCTAGCTGTAGTTTTACACTAGGGTAAATTGGACTCTATATGGTAATAACTAATAACCCTAGTCGTATGAGATTAGCACGAGTTGATTGGCTGAACATACATTGAATTTTGGTCCTTTTTCTCGAGGGTAACAAACCACGTTGATCGATCTTAACTTTTTCCATGGAAGTGAAGTATGCTCTCAGTGCTAATTGCTTCACGACGAACGCTACGTGCTAACGACGATGAAGCTTAGGATTAACTCAGCTATGTCACCGTTGTTAGTGGCGTAAAAGTCAAAGATAATTATATAATGATCCGACCAATTAGCCACGCAATGTTGCATCAAATCACGATCAGGAGAAAGCTTCAAGCCTTTCTGACGATTACTCTGCCGGTTGAACCCAGCCTTATCATAAAAAGAGAAGTGTTTGGGGGACAACTATCGTGCATTTGGTTGGTGGCGCTTGACTCTCGCATGCAGATTTCAGCTAGAAGGCTTTATCTTCATGTCGTTTCCAGTTGACGTTGAGCCGCAGTGATTTACTATCGTTCCTAACTTGCTGTCTTCTGGGGTCTTCATTATGATCCAGTGGACTACGCGAATGAATGTTTGATTCGAAAATTTGTTGCACCACAAAATATAATTTTGTTTGGAGAAAGTGCAATCATGGCAATAGTCCATGGTATCCTTTTATTCATTCATTGTCTAAGAGGTTACACCTAGTAGCTCAAGGGTTCATCCCACTACATGGTAGTGGGGTGTTATGGTGGATAATGAGGGAGGAGAGACCATAAGTCTCCCTCACTCATAACACTCTCTCTTATCTATCCATTACCTTGGACTTAGCATATGAATGCTTCAGGATTCATGATGCTTATGGGGGGATACTTCTGGATCCAGAGTAAACGTGTTTGCCTTGTTAAAACCTTAGCTGTGAAAATCCAGTGGGGAAAAGGCAACAGTCTTAAGGAACAAGAGTACAACCACAGGTTACTCCCCCAGATCCGTACAAGCTTCAGGCTTGTAGGTCTCTCAGCTGTCTCATCCCAATTCCTTTTACAAGCTTTACAACAGTATATCTAGGCAGAGCCGTAGTGAACAAATCAGTTAAATTATTACAAGACTGAATCTGCTGTACTTCGACTTGCTTCTCCTGTTGTAGGTCATGGGTCCAGAAGAACTTAGGAGTTTGTGCTTCGTCTTGTCGCCCTTGATGAAACCAGTCTGTAGTTGAGCTATGCAGGCTACATTGTCCTCAAATATCGTGGTTGGCTCAAGGTCACCAGTCTTCAGGCCGGTAGTCACTAAGATTTGATGAATAACTGAACGAAGCCATACACATTCTTTGCTTGCTTCATGGATCACGAAGAGCTCGGAATGGTTGGAAGAGATTGCAGTTGTGGTTTGCTTCACAGATTTCCAGGAGATGGCTGTACCACCGTAGGTGAACACAAAACCAATTTGTGATTTCTTGGTGTGAGGATCAGACATGTAACTTGCATCTGAATAACCAATTAAAGTGGGAGATCCACCTTTAGGAAAATATAATCCCAGGTCAATTGATCCTTGGAGGTGGCGCAGAAGCTGCTTAACTCTGTTCCAGTGGCACTTTGTGGGCGCTGCACTATATCTGGCTAGAAGATTCACTGAGAATGCTATATCAGGGCGCGTACAGTTAGCCAGATATAGAAGTGCTCCAATGGCACTAAGGTAAGGTACTTCAGGACCTAACATTTTCTCCCCCTCTTCCAGCGGACGGAAGCGATCTTTATGTACATCCAAGGATCTAACGACCATTGGTGTACTTAGAGGATGGCATTTATACATTAGAAATTTTTTCAGTAATCTCCTTGTATATGTACATTGATGTAACAGGATACCACCACGTTGGTGTTCGATCTGTAAGCCAAGACAATACATTGTTTTGCCTATGTCTTTCATTTCAAAAGTATTCTTTAGTCTTGCAGATATCTCAGCGATCTCTGCAAGAGATCCAATGAGATTTAAGTCGTTCATATAAACAGTGATTATAAAAAATCATGTTCCTGACCTTTTAATAAAGATACATGGGCAGACTTCATTATTGGTGAAACCTTGCGGCGCAAGGAAATCACTCAGTTTGTTATACCACATTTTACCCGATTGCTTAAGACCATATAATGATCTTTGAAGCCTTACAAAGTAGACGTCCCGAGGTCTCTCTGCTATCTCTAGAGGTAATTTATATCCGTCAGGGGGTTTCATATGGATATCTTTATCTATATTGCCATATAAATATGCAGTCACAACATCCATGAGCTGCATTTCTAGGCTTTCCAGAGATGATATGCTCAATAAAAATTGGAACGTGATCGCATCCAGAACAGGGGAATATGTTTGTTCATAATCTATCCTGGTCGTTGGAAAAATCACTGTGCTACAAGCAGTGCTTTGTAGCGTACAATCTAGTTATTTTCATTTCTTTTTCTAATGAAACCCCACTTATAACCCACAGGTTTTACACCTTCAGGTGTTTGGACTACTGGTCCAAAAAATTCGCGTTTCAAGAGCGAGTCCAGCTCTACTCCTATTGTCTCGTTCCACTTTGGCCATCATCTCTGCATTTACATTCCGCAAGAGATCGTGGTTCAATGTCATCGTCGTATTCAGCTACGTGCATGGCAATATTGAACGCAAAGTCGTCAATGACACTGCTTTTTCTGTCCAGTACCTCCTCAGTATATACAAAATTTAATGATGTTTATCCTATAGTTTCCTCTTCAGGGGAATGTAAGAGGGGAGAGGTATAGCTGGTCTGAGCTCAGCATCTTGTATAGGGTTGATCTTTATTTCTCCAAGATTTTTTCTTTTTCGAGGAGCTTTGTCCTTCGAACCTGGTGGGTATCCTCTATTCAATTGAGGTACAGCCGATTCTGCTGTCGGTGTATTGCATCCATCTTTGGGGATGTCAATCCTAGCTAGCGTATTGGTAGCAGGGACGTGTGATTTGACAATCTTCTGGTTGTCAGTAAAATTATTCGGTAGTAAATGTACTGTATTTTGAAGATGAAGGATCTTCAAGATCTCATCTTCACATTGACTAGTACGCGGATCATAATGAGACAAAGTATTTGTGTCCTACGAAATGGTCTCAGAAGCTTCTGGCTCCTTAGACTGTGTGCCTAGTTTTGGAAAAACATTTTCATCAAACTCAAAGTAATCAAGACGTGCCTTAAATGTGTCACTTGTCAGGGGTTCAAGATATCTATTTATAGAGGGTGAATCAAACCCTATATAGATACCCAGACGATGCTGTGGACCCATTTTTGTCCTTTGAGATGGTGTAATAGGACCAAAGACTGCACAACCAAAAACTCTCAAATGAGAGATATTCGGAGGTGCACCATACGCTAGCTGCATCAGCGATAAAATATGGCCACCAGAGGGCCATATTCTAATAAGCGATGCAGCATGTAATATGACATGTCCCCAAGTATTAACAGGCAACTGTGATTGTATCAGCAATGGATGTGCAATCCATTGTAGTTTCTTTATCAGAGATTCTGCTAACCCATTCTGGGTGTAAACATGTGCTACTGGGTGTTCAACTTCGATGCATGTTGCTTGACAATAGTCTTGAAAGACTTGAGAAGTGAATTCTCCCTCATTATCAAGACGTAGTTTCTTGATATGGTTTTCGGGAAAATGATCCCGCAACTTAATTATTTGTGCCAATAGCTTTGAAAAAGCTAAAAAAGCTAGGTTGCTGGTGGACAAGAGGCACACATGAGACCATTTTGATGATGCATCTATCAGTACCATAAAGTACTGAAATGGGTCACTTGCATGGTGAACAGGCCCGCAAATATCCACATGTATTCTCTCCAAGAAGCTAGGAGACTTTAATCCTACTTTCAGTAGGGATGGTCTTGTTATTAGTTTATCCTTGAAACATGGTAGACATGGAAAATCAGCCTTCATAAAAATCTTTAAGTTCTTCAGATTATGTCCAAAAGATTGGGTGATGATGCGGTGCATCATTGTTGATCCAGTGTGACTAAGTCTGTTTTGTCAGAGTTTGCATCCTGGTAAATAAAGGCACTTATGGTGCACAGTCAAATTAGCTTCTATATGTTGAATATGAGTATGATAAAGACTCGATATGAGTCCCATAAATCATTCTAAGACAGGTTTTAAACCGTCTTTTTGACGAGTAACATACAAATATTCATCCTCATTTATATCTTTAGTTTCTAAGTGATATCCATTTAAACAAATATTCTTGAAACTTAACAGATTCCTATTTGATTTAGGAGAGGAAAATGCAGCATTTATTATTAGTCTCGTGTTATTTGGGAGCAAAATCATTGATTCACCATATCCTTTAATTATGTTTGACAGTCCTGAAATAGTAATGATAGAACCATCATAATCATTTATGCTAATAAAATAGCTTTTTCGCGAAGGATTGTATGCGTCGAGGCACTGTCCACTAGGCACTCACACTTCATCTATAGAACATGAATTCAATACTTTAATAAAAAGAAAGACATTCATTATTGAAAAGGAAATATATAACATGATTAAGCAAACTACAGATGAAGTACTGAAAACAGATAAAGTAAATACATAGCAGATAAATATGACATCAGTCTAGGTCGTTATTCTCGAAGTCGTCCATTGTGAACTTGGTTGACGGGTTGTTTTCCACCAGATTCGTTTCAACGGGAGACTTTAGGCTCACCTGATACCGATCTTGGAGGTGTCGTGGAGTACAACAGTTTCTGGACCAATGTCCAGTCATGCCACATCTGTGGCATTTGTCCTCCCAATTATTCGTGAAAATAGACGCCTGTCCAGTCCAATGTTCTTTCTCTTTCAGTGGAGCTTCTTCTTTTCCTCATTGTTGTTGATTTGGGGAGGGTTGGTGTTCTGGGGAGGACATCTGGCTTGCCTCTTAGGGGCTTTCCCTTGTTGAATTTCCCCTTTTGTTTGTTCTTCGGCTTCTGGGAAGAAACTTTGTGAGCCTCAGGGAGAGAAGCTGAGCCTACAGGGCGTAGGTTATGTGTGGCCAGTAGCAAGTCTCTGTTCTGCTCTGCAATGAGAAGGCAAGAGTGCAGGTCAGAGTACTTGGTGAACTTGTATTCTCGGTACTGTTGCATGAGGATTGCATCCTTCTTATGGAAGGATATGTAAGTCTTTTCCAGCAATCGTTCTTTCGTGACTTCTTCACCACACAATTTCAGGCGTGAGGTGATATTGTGTAGTGCCGAGTTATACTCATCAACGGACTTGAAGTCCTGAAGTCGGAGATTTTTCCACTCATAACGTGCACGTGGGAGGATCACATCTTTCTGATGCTTATACAAGTTCTTCAATGCAGTCCAAAACTCTAGTGGATCTTCTACGGTGAGACATTTGGCCTTCAAGGTCCGATCAATATGTTGCCTGATATAGATTATGGCTTTTGCCTTATCTACATCAGAGACTATTGGTGTAGAAACTGCCTCAGCAGTGCCCGTTGTCGTGGCCGTAGCCGTAGGCTCATGAGTAGAGATTGTGGTCATAAGGCCATGTGCGTGCAAGTGGGACTTTAGGTCCACATGCCAGCTCAGATAATTCTTTCCAGACGCATCGAGAACTTCAAAGTCGACACTCGCTATTTTTACCATATTATCTATGCATTTAAAATAAATTAAATTAATAATAAAGCATACTAAAAATTCATGTAAAATTAATAAATTAGTTGTGTGGATCGGCCAGTCACCATATAATAAAGTCCAAAGTCCATAAGATATACAGTCCAGAGAATACAAAAGACAAAAAATGAAAAAGTACAACTTGGAAACCCATTGGGCCCCAGCAAATTTGCAATTTTGACCCCGTCTTCAAGGAAAGATACTCCGGTATTTCGCTTAGACAAATATATCCTTACTACAATTCAATTTCTCTCAAAAAAAGAAAAGAAAATGCGAGGAATATAAAATGGTGACAAACTGTCCGATCCACAACCACAACGTAATTTATTAAACATCCACGCAATTTATAAATTATGCAACAAACACATGCATAAATCATTGCTCAATATCACATGCAAGTAATTATATGGAAAAATTAAAATATTTAATAATTACTTAGGCCCCGAGGAGACATGTCATGCACCGTTAGGTTAGATAACTAACGGCAGAGTGATCTTAGGACCATTCATAATTATTAAACATAAAAATACTAATTAATCTAATGTAATAATTATGCAAATAGTGATGTTATTAATATTATATGGACCAAAAAATTACTTATTAACAAAAATTCTCCAAAAATTAAAATTTATTTATTAAAACAAGTTGAGAATCAAAATCCAAATCCCATAAATTTCAGCTTGGCTGGAAATTTCATAACAGTCATATTTAACAGCGGATTCCTCCATATTTTTGTACAGAATGTGAAACCTCAATGTAAAAGAAAGTTGTACATATACGTGTCCTGGGTTCACATATCAATTTTTATGAAGTTTAGATGAGTATTCTATTTTCTACAGAATTTACGCCAAAGTGTACATGTGCTGGAATTGAAAACAGAAAATGCATTGACTTCATGACCTAATTACTCCTAATTGTAGTTCAATTCAACAAAATTGGAAAACTACAAAATTGTATATCTTGAAGTTATCTTTCCAACGAGACCAAGAACACAAAATTTCATTAAGTAAAGGGAATGATCATTGTTTTCGTGAAAGGTGTCCAGACTAGATTAAATCAGACATGTTGGAAAGATTAAATTCATACTCCTATTTACAGTCCGAATTAGACAAAGTTTACAACATGAAGGTTATAGAAAATAGTCCAAACATTTAGCCATAAAATTTTCAAAACAATATCAGTTCTATATTAAGAGGAATAAACAAAATTATGAGCATGTAAAAATATGTCCTGATTTCCAGCAACATATCATGAATGAAATGAACTAGGACCTAGGTGTCCGAAAAATCCTTTGGCATGCCGCTTCAGGCGGGTTGGTCGTCAATAGACATGAAGACGATAATGGAGATATTTTTTTGTTTGTAAAAATAGTGTTTATTTGTGTTTTGATTTGATTATTACAAGCAACTTGCATATGTAATAAAAAAATTTTATGGTTCATAATCTATATCTACGGAAAAGAAGTATACCTCTAGATCAATGATCTAAGGAAGAACCAAAAAATTCGTAGATAGAAAAAAATCTCCGCTTCTGCAATGCCTTACAAGTTATCGATCGCTCGTCGTTGTAAAAACTTTGCAGCAACAACTAGATTCTTTCACAAGATGGAAAAATATGTGGGGAAGATGGAATAAAATTTTGTGGCTCAAAAAGAAGTTTTCTAGAGCTTCGTGCTAATAACGTGTTTGGAGAAAGAGCAACCATGGCAATATCACATGGTATCCTTTTATTCTTTCATAGTCCAGGAGGTTACACCTAGTAGCTCAAGGGTGCATCCCACTACATGGTAGTGTGGTGTTGTGGTGGATAATGAGGGAGGGGAGACCATAAGTCTCCTTCACTCATAACAAATATAATGTATTACAAAAATGTAAATGAGGGTGATATTTGTGATACCTTCACGTCTTCCTTTTTTTGGCTAAGTAACGAAGGCCCCGAGGGGAAGAGTACAAAGAGTTACACGTGACATCTTTAGCGCAAACAACTACACCGCTTTACAAATTATAAAGCAGAGATATTGGAAAGAAAAAAATAGTCTAACTTCTCCCTCATACCTCTTGAAAATATTAACTTTGTCTGTAGAAGCAGCTTCAAAAATTCTTTGATTTTTATCCCTCCAAATGTGATAAATTACCGCATTGATAAAGACACGAAGGACAACTCACAACTTCTTATTCACTCGAATAAAAGATTGAAAGTTTTGCATCACCATCTCAAGATTTCTCAGAGGCCATGAAATTGAAGAGTATGCTGCAAGAATTTCATGATCCACATAGAGTATGAGCATTGAAAAACTATATGACTAGTCAATTCCATATCCTGCTAACAACGAACACAACGATTAACTAAATGTACACACATCTTTGAATCCATTCAAGAGTGAGAAGCCTACCTTGGTATATAAGCCACGAGATGAAAGAATGGCACGGTATGTTGTGTTTAAACCAACACAATTTCGACCAGTAGTCAGAAGGTAAGGGATCATGAAGAAGATCATAGGCAGATGAAGTAGTAAAACTGCCAGAGCTTGTAGTCTCCCACATAATCACATCAGCACAGTCCTCAAGACTAAGCTTATTAGAGCATATTAACTCCATTAGTTGAAGCTCCTTCCTGGAGGTACCAAAATTAAATTTCCAAAACCCATGATACATCAACCTGCCATCATGTCTTCCAAGACACCTGAGATTTGCACAAATTTTCGCCTCCGAAACTTTTCTAACAAGTTACTGTTTTGAATACAAGGATCCTGCCAAAATAACATGGAAGCTCCACCACAAAAATCATATCTAATATGTCTAATCAAATTCTTCCAAAGCCACAGAATATTTTTCCAAGCATATGAATAATATGTCACGGATGAGCAGCACCGCAGAGATACACCCTTCAAATAGTAGGAGTGGATCCAACGAACCCAAAGAGACTCTTTATCGTTTAAAATCATCCAAATCTGCTTAGCCTAGCCAACTTTACACCAATCATGCACACCCTGAATTCCTAGGCCACCCATGAACTTAGGAGATCACACTTTATCATAACTCGATATATGGAAGAATTCCCATTAGACTTATCGCATAAGAAATTTGCCATAATTGCCTCAATCTTATGAATGCCACCTATATGAAGAACAAAGTGCGTAAATCAATAAATGTGCATACATGATAAACCGATATAATGGGCTCCAATCTACCTGCATAAGATAAAAGCTTCGCTTTCCACCCCCATCAAAGTTTGCTGCATTTTAGTGATTAATGGATCACACATAAAGACTCTCAAACTGTCAGAAAACAAAGGCAACCCCAAGTGTCGAACCTAAAAATTATCTTCTTTGAAACCAAGAGTTTCAAAAATCCGGTACTTAAGCTGACATCTCTTAGCAAAGAAAATCTCACTTTTGAGGGAATTAGAGAAAAGACCTATCAAGAAGGCAAATTTATGCAAGGCATGTTTAACACCCTCCGCTGCCTCCATAGTACATGTAGAGATGATCAACGTATTATCAACGAAAAGGAGATGAGAAATAGGAATAGCTCCATTCTTCACCATTCCAATAGCCACAACCCATTTCTCTATTTAAGGAAACGATGCTAGTAATCTAAACAATTTAGATCATATGGCGAAAGAAAAAAATTAAAATTTCTAATTAGTAATCCATATGCCCAAGATATACTGCAATTCTAGTAATAAACAACTGAAATAAAACCACAAAAGATCGTACCTTTGCGTGAGTATATTCAAGCGATACTCGCGGATCCTAAATCTCTTTTGGTGAAGACCTGAAGCGTCGCTTTCTCCTCTCAACCATTGCCTTAGATGTTTCACATGATGAAGAACATCTCCATGATCCATGAGTCTCCAAAGAACTCGAATCGTCCTCCACACCTTGCTAGAGCAATGAAGAAGGAGAAGGAAAAACTTTGATTTCTTATGAGAGATTCTCCCTCTAAAGAGGTTTGAATATCTCTATACTATGAGACTCTCTCCATAGAGATTATGCTTGTTTGATGCAAAGTGGTGTGTGTCTCAAAAGGGGTGGGGAATGCCCCCATTTTATAATGCTAGGGTCATCCTGTAATTTGAAATGGTTAGGAGTTTGAGTTAAACCTAACCTCATCCCTAAACGTGCAACGAAGAAGGTGATTTCTATGAGTTCTAATCTAATTAAAACTCTATCATGAAACTAGGATAGGAGTTTGGTTTGGATTAGGACAGGCTATCAGATCAAATCACATACCAAGTTCGAATTCTGAATCCTATTTCATCAGCACTAGTCGACTCGGCAGCTGACTGAGTCAACTTACACAGTTTGGCCTGACTAGTCGAATGGTGATTAATTGTTGAGGGATGTATGCCCTCTGTTCATCTGTATTTGATGCAAATTGATTTTAATATTAGATGTGGAAATATTGCATATGATGCAAAAGGGAATTAAATATGATGTAAAATATTTACGTGCATATTTTATATAATAAACGCGTGGAAAGGGTTACTTGGATGACGGGATCGTACCGGTCTAAATGCAGGTTCAAATGGTAGACAAAATGGACTCCAAACCTGAAAGTTAGAGCCAAACAGCAAAATATGCACATTTAGGCAATTGTGGGTCGGAGCCCGCACCCGCAGGCGCCCAACCCATAGGTGGCCTGACCCGAATGGCGGGCGGGTGCCAGCGCATGCTAGGAGGGCGTCGACCTGTATGGAAGGTGGCGCCGTGCCCACAGGCGGGCGCCTGACCCGCCCGTTGGGCGGGTTAAGCCCGCCCCAGCGGGCTGAGGACCACCCGCGCATGCGGGTGGGCGCCCGGCCTGTGGCTCCCGCTGGGTGCGTTCTTCGCTTGCGCCCAGTTGGTGGCTCGGCTTGTGGTTCCCACAATGGGCCCCACACTTAAGGTTTCATGCCCTATTGTTTTGGTGGCTGCAGTTTGCAAAACTGCACGGTTTGGGCTATCTTTGGACCCTTATTTGAAAGATCCAGACTCAGAATGGAGCGTCATTTTTCCTACGCGTTCACCATTCAACTCTCTTCTCAACGATGTATGACATCGTTCTTGGAGCTTTACAATGAGGGAGAGAAAATTCGTCAAAGTTTGGCCTTCGCATAAGGCAAACTAAACTGCTTTTTCTTCTTCAAAAAATCTAGTCTCTCATCAGTAATTGAGAAAGACGAGGGGTCAGCCGCCTATATAAATAGGAGCCTACCCACCTCCTTGAAACTTCCACCAAGCTCTAGATCTAAGTAGCTCCATTAAACGTGAGCAAGCTCAGATCTAAGCTTAAATTATTATTCTCACTTCTCCCTAAATTCTTCCTTGCTCCTGATCGAGCTCTAGCAAAGCTACGAAGGAGTTTGGATCGAATTCGAAGTCTTGACAGAGGATCCACTCAAGGTGAAACTTTCTTCGACACGTGGTTTGCTTGGAGAGAAAGGTGTTGCTCGCCTCGGGACACGATTCGGTTCGAGACACGGTGCGGCTCGGGTTGCAGTGTGGCTTGGGAGTAGCGGCTCGGGGTATCGCTTCGGAGTCAAAGAAATGTTGTTGAAAACGACGCTACGTATTCTGCAGAAACGAAGTGAAATGTATGTAGTTTATTAACATACGTTTATAATTGCAAATAGGTTGATAAATCTATCTTTAGGGGTTGGTCGGACCTAACCCCGGGATAGTAGAGATTCTGGATAGGGTTTATCTCTTTAGGGCTAGACTTAAAATAGTTTTAAGTTGGTATTTCCGCTGCTTTATGTTTTCATCGTCTGTCCGACTTAGGCCGAACGTTGATTTTATAGCCCTAAGGACCCAGAAAACCCATCAGTGGAATCAAATCTGGTCTACACGATCTATGTTATTTGCAATTATAAAGTGTATATGATGTAGCATATTTCTCCTTGAGATGGTGATTTTTTAATTAAGCTATAATCATTTCCATGCGAAATTTTATTTTCGAAAAACTGTTTTGAAAATTAGATCTATTTTAAAATCATTTGATAATTTTAAAATTAGTTCTTAATTAATATATGATGATAATTAATTTTGTGTAACTTAACCTTATGAGATAATTTTTAAAGTTGCATGCTTAACTAAATTTTATGTGATAATTTTTAGTTAATCTGTTATCATGATAAATTCTTTCGTTGATATTTTTAATGGTTAAATTATAATGGCTTATTATGTGATAATTATATAAGAAAAACTTTTAGGATATCCATTAAAAGATTTAGGAAAATTATATGATAATTTTTTGAAGGACAAGCTATGATTTAAAAATTATTGCAACATAGTAAACTCCTAATACTTGATTAGGATAGCCCTCTCATACAATTAGTATTTTAATTGTTCTAATAATAATTTTGAATAAAGGCCATGATTTAAATTGTTGAAACTTGAACTTTAAATCCCTAATACATGATTAGGATAGCACCCAAAAAATCCTTATAGTTGATAAGGACTTTAATAAAAGTTAATAACAGATCATAATAATTTCGAATTTTAGGATTCAACTAGTTGATAGGATAACTAGTTTTAATGAAGACATTTCAAGTCGATGTCTCACTTATGAATAATTAGTATCCTTCAATGGCTCATGATCTGATCTAGCATTTTTTTGACTAGTGTTGTGGCTCACCCTAGCTCGACGGAGGATAGTGATCCTGGCCTAACCAAATCCCTGGCCGTGTTCCGCTGGACCGCAAGGATGCGAATTTTGACTATGTGAAACCATCGATTACATCTAGTCAAATATGTTAAAAATCTTCTTCAAGATTAGCCGTAGCCATCCTTGTTTTTGGATTTGGGGACTAAATGATGCTTGTCATGGTTGTTGAGTCTCCTCAAGCTATGAGATGGTATCTTTTAGAAACCGACTCCATCATACATGTGACGTAGTCTGGTATTAACCCAAACCGTTGTGTCGAGTCTCCTCGAGTATTCGTCCAAGTTAATATTAGACAAGAAAACAAGGGTTCGATTAGACTAGTCATTATGGTTTGTTAAGTCTCCTCAAGATCATAAGTGAATGGGGGTAAAAACTAATAGGGATCTACATGTGATGTGATTGATAATGAGTTTATCTGCCAACTGCAGAGTCAATCAGCTTGTTGAGTCTCCTCAAGGTTGTAAAGCTCAGAGTAGTTGGGTCCCTCTCCTATTAAATAACTATATTTGTTTATTTTTATGGCTAAAGATGATCGCAAAAATATTGGAAGACTATAGTTGAATAAAAACCATTTTAACTATATTTAAAAATCATGAACATATGCCAAACTAGGGTAATTCTATGTTTTATCGGGTGGAATCTAATTCGTAATATCCTTAAAAGAAATAAGACAACTAGACAAAATGATTAGTTAAGGATTATTTGATAAACCAAACTATGTTCTCACTGATATTAAAGTGTCCTTTTAGCACTGAGTTGAGGACATTGATTTCCTTAAGCTCTAAAATCTAACACAATAAAAGCACGCTACTCAACACTCGCCTCTATGAGCAGGGGCAGCTTGAACATACTAATTTTCAAAGCATTTTTCTCCGTACAACTTGTTGAGTCTTCTCAAGGTTATAGGGAAAACAGTTTGAATCTGCAAAGGGTCGAAACTTCGGTCAAACTGTTTGACTCGAAGATAAGTGTTAGAGCGGTGCAAGACCATGTATCCAAATTAGATCTTGAGACGAACAACTTGTTGAGTCTCCTCAAGGTTGTAAAGCTCAAGTGTTTGGATGCATGTGATGCTTGCACATCTAATATTTGTGTTAGGCCGAGAAATGTCTAAATGTGATTTATAAAGAAGAAGGAACTAATGATAATTCATTGAGAAAGAAGGGTTGGTGCATCATAAGAAAAAGCATAGTAGGAGGAACTGAAAATGAGACATGTTTGATGTCTAAAGTTTCAGAATAATTGTTATACAAATGAATAGATGGTCTCGCAGAGTGGCTAATGAACAAAAGTTGTTTGTAGGCTATATGTGACGTATATCACACTTAGCGAATGTCGTCACATTACGTTAGAAGAAATGTTTTGATGTGATTATTTTGTATAACAATGTTGTATTAAGAATTAATACATTAACGTGCAAGTTAAGTAACAAAATATATCCGTGGCAAATATTGACTAGGCCATACCAAAAGAGACTAGGCTTGATAAATCACATAAAGAGGGGTCTCTTGATGTGTCCATATTTTCCATCTTTTCATAACATCATGCTATTGCATTTCATGCCATATTCGCATCCAAATCTCGCATTTTCCTATAATATTGTAATTCTAACGCTATATTCAAGTTTCGTAGAGTTTTATGGATTTTCAAGGATTTTGGAGCGATTCGGGACCCATTTTGGATATGGACACATCCGGCATGCCTTGGAGCCCGTTGGCATAGCTCTACAGTAGTTTGTCGAGTTTTGGAAGCCTATGGGAGGAGTAGAGGAGATTGCCAGGAGTGGAGGAGAAGCTGCAAGAAGAAGCTCAGAATTTTCCAGGCGACTCGACCGAGCAGAGCACCTGCTCGGTCGAGCAGATGCACGAAGAAGAATGAGAGCTGATTGCTGCTCGGACCAAGCAGTATGGTGACTCGGTCGAGCAGCTCCTATTTTCGAAGTTCAATCAACCCCCTACTCGAGTCGAGCATGACTCATGGCAACTGAGTTAGCTGGCTGCTCGACTGAGCAAGGCTGACTCGAGCCGAGCAGACAGAGTGGAATTTTTTTGAGAATACCGACTCACTGATGTACTCGACTGAGCAGGAGGGCTGCCCGACCGAGCAAGCCTCTGCTCGACCGAGTCACTGACTCGGTCGGGACAATGAAGGCTATTTTCGAAAACTCTCGTGGCCGTCTAATGCGCGGAAGGGAGTGAAGTGTGGATGGGAGGATTGCAAAAAGTGGGGCTGTTTTTCTTTGGTACTTTTGAATTACTTTTGGGAGAGGAGAAGAGATTAAAAACATTTTTTAGATCTAAACATATTTCTTGGAGATTATTGAATTGTTTTTGGAGATCTATTGTTCTTTGCGCTCTGGAATTTGTGGGATGTTTTGGATTATCATTGGCTACTAATTTTCTTCGCCTTCGGTACATAAATTATTCGATTCTCAATTGATTCATTTGCTATAATGTTTTCCTCAACAAAAATCATATTCTTACTCGCTAAAATCACTATGTGTGAGTAGTCTCCTCTAGGGTTGATGGGTTAGCCCTAAGTTTTAGGACGGAGATGTAGATCTGGATCTCTAGGTTGAATTGGGAATAAAGGGGAGTATTCCGATCGATCCTTCCTAATCCCTAGGATAATTCGCACCAAGATCATGCCCACGGTCTGTGGAATTGATGAGCTTAAGGGGTATCCTTGGGATTTGAATAGGGAAATCGATGGATCCAACCAAGGCTCGTGACCATGCCCGGCTCATGCCTTGAGGGGATCCACAGACGAACTATATCGCTACATTGATGGCTACCGTCATTTGTCAATGAGAGCCACCGAAATTTCTCGAAATTCGAACCTACGAGAGTGGTATGAATTGAGAGATTAATCCTCTAAACCTAGTGCAACGTAAGGATCCCATTCCAACATCGATCTTCGATGGTCTTAACGGTGATCCATAAACCCCTAGTTCTCTTTATTATCAAATCAAGAACAACATCAAAACCAAACTTTTCCAACCGACAGCTATCTCACTTCGAGATATAAAAATAATCTGAGACCTCAAATACACTGTCACCATCCCTGCGGAAGCTGACATCTTTTATATTATAATTTGACACCGTCCGCTTGCGGATAGAGCCCGGAATTGACACCTAGGAGCCATACTATGCCTGCGACCGTGACACCGCTAGGTGGAATTTAGGTGTAAGTTCCAGGTGCGTCCAGTTTTTGGCACCGTTGCAGGGGACGACAATAGTGTATCTCAGTTTATTTTTATTTTGAAGAGTTTGCTAGCAAATCTCACCATTCCTTATCTTTTCACCCTTTGCATTCTTTTGATTATTACATTGCTACTAACGGTATTTTTCTGAGTTGTTTTGGAGCATGAACACTCGCTTTAGGGCATTTAATCAAGAATTATTATTCGACCCTGAGATCGAGAAAACGGCAAGGGCTCTGAGGGCCTTAAATAGAAATCAAGCATTCTCTGCTCAGATGGCAGACAATCCCACTGTCCCGCCTCGCACCGGGTCCTTTAGGGACCACATGAAGCCTACCTTTGGAAATAATTCTTCCATCCTGAGACTGCAACTGGCGGCAGCTAGATTTGAGTTGAAGACGGGGCTTATAAATCTAATGCAGCAGAATCCCTTCTATGGGCATCCTCACGAGAACCCCAATCACCACATCGACACTTTTCTGGCAAAGTGCGATACTTTTAAGGCTAAAGATGTGAGTGATAATGTCATCAAACTGAGGCTTTTTCCATTCACCTTGAGGGATAAGGCTTCATACTGGCTACGGGCCCATCCACCCAACCATTTTACTACATGGGAGAAACTGGCACTCGCCTTTGTGGACAAATTCTATCCACCCTTTAAGACTTCCGCAAGAATCTCTTTACGAGGCTTGGGAAAGGTTTAAGGACCTTCAACATCAGTGCCCTCATCACGGGATCCAGGCCTGGGATTTGGTTCAGAGCTTCTATAATAGGCTGCAGCCTAGCATCAAAATGATAATTGATGCTGCCGCACAAGGCGCCCTGCTGGATAAATCGCCTGAAGAAGCCATAGACCTTCTTGAGCATATGGCGGCAAATAATCAGCAGTGGAGCGAAGAGCGAACCATTGTGACCAGAACCCCCAAGGTAAAAGCTGCCAGCTACCTTAATTCTCACAACGAGAATTTATGTAAACAGGTGGCCAGAATTGAACAATGTTTGGACTCTATCCCAACGACCACTAGCACCTCTGCTTATCATCCTTCAAAGGAATATGGAGAGCACAGTTATGTTTTGAATGAGGGACATTATGATGGTGCCGAATCATCTGAGTCCGTGCAATACGTCCAAGGAGAGGGCCGCAATCAGTGGAAACACTCGGCCGCTAGAAATCATCCGGGATTTTTTTACGGGAACCTAAGTGGAGGGCTGCAACCTCCACAATTTCAGAGACCGCCACCCCCCTCCTCAACAACAACAAGGACAGCCGCAAAATCAACAGCAGAGCGGGTTTAGGCCAGTTGGGCCTTATCGACCACCAGGCTATCAGTTCAATCGCCCGCATCAGTAGGGTTACACACCAGCGTCGCCTCGTTCCAATTTGGAGGCCACATTGGAAACATTTATGAGTGGGTAAGCCAGATTTAACCAGGAAAAATCCACTCAGTTTAAAAACATAAACATGTCGCTCGATGAACTGAGGGGCCAGATGTCCCAGCTGCTAAAGAACCAAGGGAGGTTGCCTTCGCAACCGGAGCCGAATCTGAGGGCTCAAGCCAATGTCGTGGTCTCCGTTACCACACGTGGAGGACGGGAAACCGACCCCGTCCTGATTCCAGTTGTGAACAAGGAACAAGTCATAACTGAGGAGGCCATTATTGGCGGTGATTGAGAAGAGGCTACTGAAAAGCCTACAAAGAATGAGGAGAAAGCAGATTCACCATCCACCACACCCACAATAACGCCGTCTTCTAATGATGTCATAAGGAACAAAGGAAGCCGACCTCCTCCGCCATATCCACAGAGGTTGGCTTTGGCTAAAATGGAGAAGAAGTATTCCAAGTTCATGGAGCTTCTGAAGGGTATCCAGCTTAACATCCCATTCATGGATGTCATCACAGAGATTCCCATTTATGCGAAGTTTTTAAAGGACTTTATCACAGGGAAGAGGAAGCACGAAGAGATAAAGCTCATGGAGGAATCTACTTCCATTATAAAGAATCATCTCATGCAGAAACTACCGGACCCAGGAAGCTTCACGGTTCTGTGTTCCATAGGAGGTACGCCCATCTATCGTGCTCTAATTGACTTGGGAGTGAGCATCAGCTTGATACTGCTTTCCATATTTGAAAGACTACAAACTGGAAGCAAGCTGGAGCCCACGAACATGTCCATATGGCTAGCGGATCATTCGATCACATATCTGGTGGGCATTGCCAGGGACATTATTCTGCATATACCTCCTGGGTTATGTGTTCCATTTGATTTTGTTATTATGAATATGCCTGAGGGAGGGAGCTCCGAGCTTATACTTGGCCGCTCCTTCATGGAGAAGGTTGGTGTCTTGATTGATGTCCGTGAAGGGACTCTCTCGTTGAATATGGGCAACATTGAAGCCTAATTCAGGCTGGAGAAACCTATGAGGGAGCATGTTCGTGAAGAAGGAGCTAGCTATTTGGAGCTCCTAGAATATGAGGCCTAGGAGATTATACTTCTGAGGGGTCATGAAAGACTCGATGAGAGCAAGTATTGACGACGACGGCGACCCAGTTTACCACAAAGCACTTGCTGCCTATATCCGTGTGTTGGATGAGGAGCTCTTGGACCATTCCTTGCACCACGAAAAGCCAGAGGCCCATCAATTATGCCACCAAAGAAAAGCTTGGACTAGAAGGATGCCAAATACCGCCACACGGTATTGTTGGTAAGAACGATGTGCGAATCTCATGCGTACGAAATGACTATTGATGAACCAGAGGAAGTCCTGCTCATGACTCAAAATGAGCACTTATTGGGAGGCAACCCAATCTTCTATATCTTGGATTCTTTTTTCTAATTTCTTATTTTTACTTTATCTATTTAGGAAACACCAACAAACACGTTATTTATTTTTCTTAAAAATACAAAATCATAAAAATATGATGAGTTCTTCCTTTTTACAAGATGAACATAAAGGGGCACGCAAATCGACGTTTTAAATGGAAGAAAGCTGGAGGAGAGCAGCAGATTTGAAGAGCATACCAAAGGAGAAGAGTCAAAGGGGACACAGGTTGCTTGACCGAGCAGCCACTCTGCTCGATCGAGTAGCGTAGGCACAAGAGAAGAGAACGAATACATCGCTCTACCTACACAGCCCGAGCAGCCTTTGCTCGGTCCGAGTATGCACTGACTCGACCGAGCAGCCACCTGCTCGGTCGAGCAGCACAGGCTTGTGAAAAAAAGGGAAGAAACGACGTTCTGTCTACGCGGCCCGAGCAGCTTCTGCTCGGCCCGAGTAGGTATCTGCACGAATGAGCAGACCCTACTCGATCGAGTATATGAGGGAGTATTTTAAGCTCAATTTTTTATCTGTCTGCTCGACCGAGCAGCCATTTTTGCAGCCCACTTCCAAACGAGTTGGGTTAATAACACCCAACTCATTCCACTTTTTCCCTTAGCTTTCTCGATTAATCAAAAATTTGCCTGAGCACGAAATCCCTACCCTACTCGACTTACCCCGTTGTCGCCGCCTCCCGTTCCTCACCCGCACTGCCGGTCGCACTGCTTGTCCGGTCTCTCTCTCTCTCTCTCTCCCCCCCGCCCATATTCCCTTCCCCCCTTTTAGATCGCCGACAGACGCCGCCGGCGCCATCCATACCGGCAGCGTCGCCCCCACAAACCCCCCTTCTTATTAAAACACCCCTCCCCTGACATCCACTCTCCTCCACCCCTCATCGTGCATCACCCCCACCATTTCCCCGCCGTCGCTGCCCTAGGGCATCTCTACCTGCTCGATCGAGCACCCAAGGTGCTCGATCGAGCAACTCGCATCCTCCCCAATCACGATCGACAGAGCTAGATCGAGCACAATTGATGCTGGTCAGGACATCCCAAATGATCCAATGCTGCTCGATCGAGCATTACTGCTGCTCGATCGAGCAGCCATGCACACACCTACCCTGCACTTACACTGCTCGATCGATCAATTCTTGTGCTCAGTCGAGCAACTGCACAGACCCATATTTTATTATTTCGTCTCACCCTCTGACATTATAACTGTTTCTATTTCAGGTACGTTTTACCTACTTAAGAGGACACTTCTGGGATTAGCTTGGGGAGACTTTCGCTGCGATCGCTGTGTTGGTACACTCTTTACCCTTTTTGCTTTTATACCGACAGATCATCCCGCCACCTCTGCGATGCCTCGCACTAGAGGGGCCCCTACACCTCCCCGTCGTGGGAAGAGGCCGTCCACTGGCGCATCCTCTTCTCGACCTGCACGATTTCCTCGCCGTGCCACTACCCCCACCTCCGAGGAGGAGCATGCAGGCGATCCATCGTCCACATCTAACTCTTCTCCCCCACGTCTCACTCACACACCCGCCACTTCCGCACATATCCCCACCACTGCACCTACCGTCCCTCCTATACCTCCTGCCGTTCACGCCGCTCTGCCGCCACGTGTGCGGACGTTTGGCATCACTTTTCGGGACGATGCACACCGCGACCACTTTGTCAGTCTATCGCATCATCGTCTAGTTCCCACACTATTCATAGACATCCCTACCCTCCGATCCCTTAGACTCCTGCAGGGAGTCCATTGGCTCTACCGGATGATTGGCTTCGAGAAGCTCCTAGCCGTCCACGCCCCCACGTACTCTAACCTTACCCTGGAGAATTTGAGCTCCATCACCCGCACCCAGGAAGGTGATGTCATCATCTTCCGTCTCATGGATCACGACTTCACGATCACACACGCCATGATCCGCTATTACTTCCATTTCCCTGCCATCCCCGACCCCCGAGCCGCCTTCTCCCCAGATTACGACATAGGCATGTTCGATGCCCCACGTTTCTGGATGCACATATCAGGTCTGGACCACTACCGCCCCAGTTGGGCAAAGGCATCATGTATTGTTCATCCTTGTCTTTGACACGCGCAGCGCCACCTCGCCACGACCATATTTTACAGGCCAGAGGTCAGGACCATGTCCCTACCAAAGCTTTCACACCTTATGGGCATGACCCAACTGATGCGCTTCCACCCTGACGGATCCCTCGGCCCTTTGTGCTCTCTGACGCAGCCCACTGATTGTGTCATCGCCTTCTGCAGACTGCCACCACCCACTACTCTACCGATATCTACTGCGACAGATTTTTTCACCATCTTTGCACGTATGCTTGGTATTGATCTTCCCGATGATCTAGTGACCCCTCCTGGCCCCATACACTTGACTCTAGGCATGCTTGAGCACATGCATATCATTAGGCCTTATGGAGCCCGTCACTGGACGTACCTTGTTGGCACCCACCACACACCCCACCTCATCCTTCATGCCCCTCACCTTACCACCATTGCACCTGTCCAGTAGAGCTGGATGATTGATAGGGTCCACCCACTTCTAGCACTCCACGTACTCGAGCCCCCGGGAGCTCCTATCGAGGCAGTCACCGATGACCCGGTTCCCCGCTCCTCCAAGTACGAGGAGCACGACCAGATGGCCATTGTGGCCGCCCTTCTAGCTCTACCTGTGAACCCACCACCCTCAAGAGGATTTCTTCTTCCACCTCTGTATCTACCACCTCCACCACCGTCGAGTCCTCGGGAACTGTCACCACTATTTACCCCGAGGCTCATACCACTGTCTCCACCGTACCCATGCCTGAGGGCACTGATATTTTGTCTGCTCCAGAGCCTACTGCTCTGGACTTCCCTGAGCAAAATCCAGCCACTATCCTTACACCTCTTAGGGACCTTATTGCTTCACTGCCCATCTTCTTAGGGACCCACATTCCACTCACTGGCACCACTTCATCACAAGCAGCCGTTGTCCTGACAGAGAGCATTTCGACTTCTGTCCACACATCTATGTCGACGACTGTTCTATCCTCTGCTGCCCCTATTTCTACCACGGTCTCTCTTGATCTCAGCCACACTACACTACACACCTCCACTGCTGAGATCCCGTCGAGTACACCCTCTCCGACTTTTCAGCCCAAGCACTGTGTATTATCTCCACGGACCTGTTTTACGAGAGTGGTGTATCACGGTTCTCTTCCTCCACTTGACTCCCGTACCATCGACAGTCGTCTGACTACGTTGGAGGCCTCGACTTCTTGCCTTAGGCGGGATTTCGACGCCTTCGTCCGCTCGATAGCCACACATCATGAGAGAGTCAAGGCAGACCTAGCCTCCATCATTGACTTGCTTCGGACGTGGACCATTTCCCGTGATCCTAGCTCACGCCCCTCCACCCTGGCCAGCCACTGTGACAACCGTTGCACCACTCAGGGCTCCACATTCTCAAGCTTCTGCAAAGCCTTCTTCTTCCACACCTGAGTCGGTCACCACAGTCCATTCCACTACTGCCATTGTCCTATTTTCGGCCCCCACATTTTCTGGTCCACAGCAGCGAGACCCATCACCACCTCCGGAGGGTGGTGCCCCTGCTTGATGATGTCCGTACTCACTTTTTACCTCCCTCATATTATTTTGTGCCCATCTGTCTTTTTGGGGCCCTGGTCATACATAGCTTGGGGGAGGACCCACCATGCATCATTTCTTGCATATGCATCATCCTATCAGCATTGCATCATATCACGTCTTATTTTCTTCTGTACAGTTTTATTTTTCATTCATTTTCTATCTCCCCACCCACCCACCCTTTCTAGCATCATCTCCCGCATACTAGTGTTTTCTCAGCGGTGAGGACACTGTTGGGTTTAGCTTGGGTAATGAGCGCTATCGCTTTATTTTTATTTTTCTTTTACATTTTTCTTCCTTTTTCAGTTTTTTAGTTTACTTTTCCACCCATTTTCCACCTTTTAATCTTTTTTTTCATTCAGCATCACGTTTTTCATTTTTTGCCATGCATGCATGTCTGTTTTTCATTCTCTTATTTTCTCCACCCTTTTTCTTTTTGTTGAGGCTGTTCTGCATGATGATACTTCTCGTTGCCCTCAGTATCTTCTCTTGGTGCTTATTATTTGATGACATGCTATTTAGGGTAGTTTCAGTTTTACTATCTATATGCTGGCATATTCTTTTGCTGATCTATCTGATTTAATGCTTGATATGAATTGAAAATCAAATGCATGAAATAGTATCTAGTATGTGCTTTGCTGGGTAATGCACCAAGGTTCACGCATCATTAGAACACTTGGAGCATCCGCTTGCTATCTCATTCACTTCTGTTTGCATGCTTGATGTTATTGTGCTTATTACTGCGTGCTTTTCAGTATTCATCTAGATGAATGAAAATATGCATGCTAGTTATGATGTTTAGTTAGAGTATTATCCTATTGAATCGTTGTGCATCTCTGATGAGTGAACCGAGTAATTCATTATGTTCCTTCTCCACATATCCTTATGATTCTCTACATATCAGTTGGTTTCACCCCCATAGCTACCCTTACCGCATCTTACTTCCCAAAAAATCCCAAAAGAAAAAAAAGATAGCTTCTAAATAAGATGAAATGAAGAAAAAAGAAAAAAAGAAAAAAAAGAGAAAAAAGAAAAAAGAAAGAAATAAAATTGTTTTATATCTTTTTATTAGAAGCTATCACAAATACTTGGGAAAAGACGTAAACTTTCATATCCTATTCCTAGATGCGATGCCTCAAGCTAAGCTTGGGGGGTGAATCAATTGATCATATGAGTGAGTATAACATTAGAGTGGAGACGGTGCACAATAGAGAGATTAGATAATGCTTGAACTTTACGAAATACTTTAGTTTTGGACATTTTTCATGATTCGAAATGAATTTTTGAATAGCATGATTTCCTTTCATTCTTTATTGCATGCTGGTGTGATTTCTATATGTTCCACTTGTATCTATTGATTGAAAAGTGCATTGCTAACTCTTTTTATACTAGACTCTATAGATTGCATCAGATTGATATGAGTTGATGGCTTTATTTTAGAATATCCCTATTTTTTGTCTTTATTGCATGCTAGCCATATGATCAGTAAAACTTGAAAATACCATTAGCACGTGTTTTCACCATTTAAAGCATCATGTTATATAGCTGAGGCATGAGATCTGATTGAACAATCTTAGCACCCTTCATCCATCTCTATTCTCTTTTATTTTCCATCTCTATTCTCTTTTATTTTTATTTCCTTTTGTTTATCTCCCGGCGTACCTAGTATTCGCCTTCCTCGAGGACAAGTAAGAGGTAAGCTTGGGGGATTTTGATGTGTCTATATTTTATATCTTTTCATAGCATCATGCCATTACATTTCATACCATATTCGCATCCAAATCCCGCATTTTCCTACTATATTGCAATTCTAACGCTATATTCGAGTTTCGTAGAGTTTTATGGATTTTCAGGGATTTTGGAGCGATTCGGGACCCATTTTGGATATGGACACATCCGGCATGCCTTGGAGCCCGTTGCCGTAGCTCTACAGTAGTTTGCTGAGTTTTGGAAGCATATGTGAGGATTAAAGGAGATTTCCAGGAGTGGAGGAGAAGCTGCAAGAAGAAGCTCAGAATTTCCCAGGCGACTCGACCGAGCAGAGCACCTGCTCGGTCGAGCAGATGCACGAAGAAGAATGAGAGTTGATACGCATGCTGCTCGGACCGAGCAGTATGGTGACTCAGTCGAGTAGCTCCTATTTTCGAAGCTCAATCAGCCCCCTACTCGAGTTGAGCAGGACTCAAGGCAACAGAGTCAGCTGGCTGCTCGACCGAGCAAGGCTGACTCGGGCCGAACAAACAGAGTGGCATTTTTTGGAGAAGGCCGACTCACTGACGTACTCGACCGAGCAGGAGGACTGCTCGACTGAGTAGCCCGACCGAGCAAGTCTCTGCTCGACCGAGTCACTGACTCGGTCGGCGACAATGAAGGCTGTTTTCGGAAACTCTCGTGGCCGTCTGATGCGTGAAAGGGAGTGAAGTGTGGATGGGAGGATTGCAAAAAGGGGAGCTGGTTTTCTTTGGTATTTTGGAATTACTTTTGGGAGAGGAGAAGAGATTAGAAACCTTTTTTTAGATCTAAACCTATTTCTTGGAGATTATTGAATTGTTTTTGGAGATCTATTGTTCTTTGCACTCTAGAATTTGTGGGATCTTTTTGGATTATCATTGGCTACTGTTTTTCTTCGCCTTCGGTATGTAATTTATTCGATTCTCAATTCATTCTTTGTTATAATGTTTTTCTCAACAAATATCATATTTTTACTCGCTAAAATCATTATGTGTGAGTAGTCTCCTCTAGGGTCGATGGGTTAGCCCTAAGATTTTAGGACGGAGATGTAGATCTGGATCTCTAGGTTGAATATGGGAATAAAAGGGAGTATTTCGGTCGATCCTTCCGAATCCCTAGGATAATTCGCACTGAGATCATGCCCACGATCTGTAGAATTGATGAGCTTAAAGGGTATCCTTGGGATTTGAATAGGGAAATCGATGAATCCAACCAAGGCTCGTGACCATGCCCAGCTCGTGCCTTGAGGGGATCCACCGACGAACTATATCTCTACATTGATGGATACCGCCATTGCGTCAATGAGAGCCACCAAAATACCTCGAAATTCTAACCCACAAGAGCGGTATGAATTGAGAGATTAATCCTCTAAACCTAATACAACGTAAGGATTCCATTCCAACATCGATCTTCGACGGTCTTAGCAGTGATCCCTAAAACCCTAGTTCTCTTTGTTATCAAATCAACAACAACATCAAAACCAAACTTTCCCAACTGACAGCTATCTCACTTCTTGATATAAAAATAATCTGAGACCTCAAATTCACTGTCAGCGTCCCTGTGGGATCCGACATCTTTTATAATATAATTTGACACCGTCTGCTTCCGGATAGAACCCGAAATTGACACCTAGGAGTCATACTATGCCTAGCGACCGTGACACCGCTAGGTGGAATTTAGGTGTAGGTTCTGGGTGCGTCATTTCTCGACCTCTCGTATTATGAGTCGAAAGACACTTGTAAATCTTGTCTCAAAGGTATGATGGCCGAAACTCTTTCTGTAGGACAGTGGGAGAATGAGTTGGAGAACTAATGGTCGCATACATGATGTGTCCATATTTTCCATTTTTTCTGCATTTTTTCATATCATTTCGATCGCCCAAAGTTCACTTTTCTATATTTTATCGCGTGTTTCACGATATATTTGATTCTCGTAGTGTTTTGTGGTCTTTTAGGAACTTTGGCAAGATAGGGAGCAAAACTTGATGATGGACACGAACATAGAAGACGGAGCATCAATGGTGTCGCAATTGATGACTCAAAGCGTCTGGAGAAGCGAGGATGAAGGAAGAAAGAAAGAAAGGAGAAGAAGGAGAGGAAGGAGGGAAGCCAAAGAGATGACCTTAGCTAGGGTTGCCAGGTCGCTCGGTCGAGCACGCCATATGCTCGACCGATCTGGAATCACAAGAAGAGGGGAAGAAATGGATGCAAAAGAGAACTTTCAAGCTGCAGGTCGCTGGCGAGCGACCTATCTGGCTCAACCGAGCAACCCCCTTTCTGACGAGCCAAAATGACTTAGGATTCTCTGTTGAGTTAACCCAGCCGAGCGACTGACGTGCACCCCGGCTTGCTATCCGCAAATGGCCGGGGGACCCGCGTGGGGGTTTAGAAATTTGTAACCGCAAGCGCACAGGGTTGTAGTGTGGCTTGGGGGTCGAACACAGGGAGGCTAGGATGTGCTTGAGTCAAGTAGGACCAAAATCACCCCGTAGGCGAGCTAGCCCGAATCAGTAAACGGTTGTCACGGAAAGGAATGAAGGGTATTAACGAGAAGAAAGTAAACCCGGGACTTTGGTTTCCACTCCGACAAGCGACTCTCGCCCGATACGGCCTACGGGTATGGATAGCGATCAGAATTAGGGTCTAATGGTGGGACGTTGCCTCTGAAAGTGGTACCGGCATCCCATGGGCCCGATATTCTGGTCGGTGCCCCGGATGATACACCTGACTTCCCGGATTCGATCAGTGGGCACTCCCGTGTCCATTAACACTGATCGATTCCGGGAGCACTAAGCTCGCAACGATAACTCCCAACGTCTCATCCTGCCGCTCCCGCGTGCTAGGATTCGGCGTCTACGCTAAGGGCGTGAGCTATGGCTAGGAAGTCAACCGCCAAGTTTATTCCCCCTTGGCCCGACGGTCAAAGGCGGTCTTTTTCCCGTCGATGACAATGAAACACCCCGCGTAACCGTTAGATTCCTAATCCCTATCGATTTCCTAACCCTATGGACGCATCGGGAAGAGCCCCCGAAGGGGTTTCCACCAAAATCCCAGATTTGGGAACTACTCACAAAAATCCATTAAAAAGCGATCTAAATAAAAATTAACCGTTGGAATCATAATCAGACGATTGGAATGCGGAAGTAATAGAGTAGTTAAGACAATACTAAAATTTGAGAAAGATCTGAAAACTTACAAAAGAACAGTAATTACAGCCGTCACAATGGGAGAAAACAGTAAAAAACTCGCAGCCCCCCGTTTCTGGAACCCTAGGGGTTCTATTTATAGACTCTCGCATCACCCGATCGGTTGATAAGTCAACCGATCGGGTGACCCGTTACAGATAATGAACAGAAAACGGCGAGCTTTCACCCGGTCATATGAACCGGTCAGGTGAGTTATTGGAGTGACCGATTGGATCTTGGCACCATCGGGTGAAGCGATCGGTGGATGCCCGTGTCTTCAGCTCCTCACCATCAGCTACAGATGAACCGATCGGGTGAGAGTCACCCGATCGGTTGGAATTTTGCTCGAAAAGACAGAGAACAGGCCCCCGCTGAACCGGTCTGTGAACCGGTCGGGTGACTTCCATATGAGCTCCGGCTGAGACCGGGTGGTGCACTCGTGCATCACCCGATCGGTTGGAGATGGCCAACCGACCGGGTGAGGGGCTGAAAGATGTATTCTTTGTCGTTTGACCCCCTGGATCACGCGTGAATCCTCCCGTTGCTCCGGAGACTTGAGATATCGTCGTTAAACGGCCCCTACGTGGTCAACCTCCTGCAAACATGGATAAACAAAGAAAAGTGAAAGAAAACGAGAAAATACGAGAAAATGAATAAAAGACGACGAAAAACACGGGGAAACACAAAAGAAAACGTGCGTGAATATATGAAATATAAACGCACGTCAAAATCCCCCAAGCTGAACTCTTCCTCGTCCTCGAGGAAGACGAGTGAGAGTAGGAGCTTGGAGGGAGAAAATAGAGAGGAAGAAAGAAAAAGAAAACTCTATATCCTAGATCGTCCGTCAGAGCCAACAAAATCGAAACGACACACCAAGCAAGCAAACGTCAAATCACACCACTAAGCCTAGGAAAACGAGTCCAAATAAGTGTCGTGGGCCCACTCGGTGAAGCGCGAGTGAGTGCAGTCATGTGCTAGTAAATGGTGTCGCTTTATACAATGTGCTATGAGGCTCGATATACACAAATCCAAGATATGACCCAAATATCGATTCGAATTTAATTAAGCGGCGAATACATAGTTCAAGCATGCATGAGAATAGAGAGAATCGAAACATATCATGCGTCAGGGACTCCACAACTAGGGTTAAGGAAATCACCACACCAAAGCCTAGATAATAGCTAAAAAGTTCCTAAGCCAAGTGTTTTCGAAAACGATGGGGGTTGAGATGAGGTGGAGTAGGACACTCGGTGCAAATTCTCGCCTTCCCTTTATTCTCGGTAGATAGGAAAAATATTCACACTGGAATTTTTTTTGGGTTTTGGGTATTTGTATTTTTTTTGGCTTTTTGGCTATACAAATCTCTTTTTTTTTCTTTTCTTTTCTTTTCTCTTTTTTTTGGATTTTTGGGTTTTTGGCTATACACATGTGTACTCTCCCAAGTGGGAGAACGGTACACGACGAGGGGATTTGCACCAAGTAAAACAAAAAAGAAGTCGAAATCTAAACACTTGGGCAAAGGGAACTATTCTCGCTAAATAGAGCATAGGCTAAATGGGTTATCCTAGTCCTTAATTGTGGAATCCCGACGCATGCGAATTGAAATATACGATATAAATATAGCATGCATATAATGGAAGCAAGTACCGCATATTCAAATCGAAGCATGATAATCTAGGGGTCATTCCTGGACAGGTATATAAAGTAAAATCACCAAGTAGAAGCACATCAAATAGCTAGGCACGACGCACGACTCACAAAAAAGCTAAGTGGACCCACGATGCGTGAAATGCAAGAGGACTCGAAATCCTAGGGTCAGTGAGTGTGATTGTTGATGCCATGCTAGGTGTGTGTGATTTCGTGGCGATTCATCATAGGGTTCATTTCTAGGAGAAAGAGATAAAAAGAAGAAAATAATAAAAAACACGATGAAAACGACACAAAAACGAAAAAAGAAAGACTCAAATGACGCACACAGTGCGACTCCCCCAAGCTGAAGCTTGCATTGCCCTCAATGCAATATGAGTGAGTACGAGAGGGCAATGAAGATGGGGGGGAATACGCACTGACACAAAAAGAAATGAAAACGAGGAAAACACAGAGATGAAACTAAAAATAAAAAAAGATCAAAATCAAAATCAAATGACACGAAAATAGAAATAAAATCACACGACACGAAACTGAAAAGGGGAAAAACAAGCACACACACAGAAATGAGAAAAACAAACAAAACACGACAACACACCAAAATAGACGTCCCCCAAGCTAGACCTGACAGTGCTAGCAAAATGATATGATCAGTGAAATGCAGAAATATGCATGGGGGAGTCAAAAACAAATAAGGTGAAATCAGAAAGCAGGAGAAGGTGAGTCCTCGTCCTCCTCGGAAGAGGGTGTGGATGGGTGGTCGGGGGAGGCTGGGGGTGTGCGGAGAAGTGGGGAATGAGGCGGAGGAATAGGGGCAGCGGTGGTGTGAACAATGGGAGGAGTGTCGGTGGAGGTGGGTGGTGGTGGTAGGAAGGCGATCAAGGCGGTGGTGAGAGGAATAGAAATGGGGGAAGAAGATGCGTTGGTGACGGTGGTGGGTGGTGGTGGAAGAGATCTGGAGCGCACCGGTAATTTCCTCCGACGCACGTATGCAGTGATGTAGGAGGAGGGAGGAGGTAGCGTGGGTGCGATGGAAGTGGTCGGGAGGGGTGAAGTGGATGCCGGGATGGGATTAGAAGAGGGAGGAGAAGAATGTGGTGAGGGGGGTGATGGATGTGGGGATGTGTGGGAGGGTGGAGGAGAAGATCGCCGAGGTGGTGAAGGTGGAGGTGGTCCATGGATATGAGTGAGAAGGCAAAGAATGGCGGCCACGTTCCTCTCAAGTGCGAGGAAACGTGGGTGAGTAAGAAAAGAGGACGGTGATGGGTCCGAGGAGGCAGATGACATGGCGAGCTCACGAAGGGCAGTGACCTCCCTCTCAAGACCTAGACGTGCAGAGACCTGACGGCGACCAAAAGATGTGGACTGACGTGAGGCAGAAGTGGTGCCGACAGGTAAGGTCGAAGTGGTGCCGGCGGCAGTGGTCATGCCGGCACAGGAGACAAGGCCAGAAATGGCCGCAAAGAGGTGCTCAGACGTGATGGGCCCCGGAGCAGAAACAGGACGACTCGGGCCAGCCCCTAAATCTCCCCCAGACGCAGGGATATCCTGCTCGCCTAAGTGGGCGGTAGGGGACGGTGGTCTGCGTGCGTCCGCGGGAAGGAAATGAAGATTCAACCCCGCTAAGAAGTTGGGATCAGGTGGGAAGGTCCAATCTCCCACAAGAGCAATGGTCATGCGAGCGGGGTAGGGGAGAATGGTGTATGAGGCTGGGGGTGGCCATAATTGAAGATGAAGCGGCCATCGGAGTGGGGTCTAATCATGTGAATGTGCCGCATGACATCAATATCTAGCTGTGAGGGTCCTGCGGCAGCGGGAAGATTATTGGGGATGGGAATATTAAATTGGGGGTAAGAGCAGATGATAGTTATGATGACCCCACAACAAAACTTCCCCTTACCGGCCCGGCTGATCTCGAGTAGCTTGTAAACAAGCCAATCGCCGCCATGGATGGGGACAGTAGGGGCCCTGAAGCTAATTCCATCATCGTCCCGGACAAAAGGGAAAGTCATGGCCCAAAGGATAAAAAGGTCAGGGATAGTCACGGTGCCGGACTCGTCCCTAGGAAAAAATGCAGATGAAATGATCCTGTGGGCCAAACGAAACACGGGATGAATGATGGAGGAGGCCTTGGCCCTTCCTCGGGGATAGTTATGGAACATTGTGAGACAGAACCAGAATTGATCGACGTCAAACTCGGGCGTGTACCCGTACTGTCGGATGGAATCATCCCCGAGATTGGGGAAACCAAATATATCGTTAACCGTGTTCAGATTTGTGGTGACACTCCTGTTACGCACCCTGAATTTAATGATCGACCCGGACTCCCAAACAAGTGTAGAGAGAAATTCAAGGGTGAGTGCCGGGTGGGATATGGCAGAAGCATTAAGGAAGGCCAACCATCCTAAGTTAGCGAAAAGAGATTCGACCTCGGTGTAAACACCGAGATCGACAAGTGTTTGTGTGTGCGGGAACTTAGTAGATAGATGCCCCCGAGCATCGAGCCTACGGTAAAAATCCTTGTGCTCCTGGTTCCTAAAGATATACCCATGCGGGCCCAACATTGGGTCCACAGGGGGGATAACAGGCGGGGGAGGGCCAAGTGTAAGTGCTCGTGTACGAGAAGGGGGGCGTGTTTGTTTTCGTCTCTTTCGAGACGGTTCCTCCTCCCGCATAATTCCCTTCCCCTTGTCCTTATCCTTAGCCATGCGTGAGTGTGCGTGTATGAATGAGTGCAAAAGCGATGAATGCACACTAACACAAGCAAAATGAGCAAGCACAATTTATAGGGCAAAAGTAGAAATACGAGTGTAGGAGCGAGTGTACCCAAGCGAAGTGGCGAAGCTTGCCCGTAGATGTCCCCACACTGCTCAATGAGAGTATCGTGGAGCCGCGGCGACCTCTTTCAGCAAGAATTTTCGAATGGGTGTGGTTTGGGGGGAAATTAGGTCAGAAATTTGAAATGGAAGGAGAGAGAGAGTGAAGATGATGGAATGGTTGATGGAGGAGGTGGAGGAAAGGAGTAATGGAGGAGTAGAGGACGTGCGGGAGTGAGAATCGGTCGTTGGGGAGGAGAGCCAGGCGAAACGACGGCGATTCTGGCGATCGGGCGAGGGTGAAAACGAACGGGTGGTCGGGGGTTTATATAGGGTTTTAAGTCGAACCGATCGGGTGACTTGTCACCCGATCGGTTGACGGTTAGGTCAAAAATTCTTGTCGAAGAAATGCTACAGGCGAAACGGTCGGTTGACTTGTTAACCGATCTGTTGGCTGCTCCACTCATTTTCCCGAGAGTTGAGGGCTGCTCACCCGGTCGCTTCAACCGATCGCGCTCGAACTCAACCGATCGGTTGATATTCCCCAAAAATTTCCCAAGAGTTCTCCCCAGCTCACCCGGTCTGTCACCCGGTCTCCTCATTCATCAACCGATCGGTTCATTTGGGGACAGATTTCGGCCTGTATCTGATACATCCCAACCGATCGGGTGAGTTATCAACCGATCGGTTGGGGCTTTGTTTCCTGCAAAAACCAACAGATTGTCTAAGTCCCTGAACGGATGTTCTCGCGGCTGATTTTATTTATAAAAACAGATAAAATAAAGTAAAAAAATAACCCTAAAAAGTGGGGAAAAAGTTTAGAACATGGGTTGCCTCCCATGAAGCGCACTTGTTTAACGTCGTTGGCTCGACGCCCGCAAGAGATGTTCACGGTGGTTGATACGGGTGATGCCCGAAGTTCGGCATCTCTTCTTCATTGGAGCTAAATGCCTTTGGAGCAGTCAGCGGCTGGAGAAATATTTGCTCGACTACCCTCCCCTTGTTCTTGGGATCCGGGGACTTCTCTTTCGTGTTGGCGCTTCCCGCCATCTTCTTTAGGATCCGGACCTCGTCTTTAGTGAGGTCCATGGGCTCTTTCCCCGTTCTCCTCGCAGGAGGAGCCTTGGGGAACCCAGGAGGGGTCGTTCTTGCTGCACTCGCTTTCCCAGCAGCATCTTTGTTCTTGGGGCCGTCTCCATCCTCTGAATCCCCGAAGTCATCGGGGGGGGGGGGGGGGGGGGGGGGTTTCTTAAGAGAATCTCCCAGGAGCTCTCTTCAGCAGCTTTTTCTTCTTCTACCTCAAGCAAATTATACCGAGGGTCATCTGGGGGATCGGGATACTTCATGGACAACCCCAGATCAAATTCAACTTTTTCTCCGCTGACGTTTAGAGAAAGTTTTTCGTTCTTCACATCAATCAAAACGCCAGCTGTGGCCATGAAAGGCCGTCCCAGGATGATGGGAGTGTGTGCGTCTTCAGGCATGTCCATGACTACGAAGTCCACTGGTACATGCACCCCTTTTACATTAACGGGGAGGTCATCCACAATTCCCACAGGATATTTGACCGACCGGTCAGCTAGTTGTAGGGTCATACCGATGGGCTCCAAATCACCCATTCCTATCCTTTTATACATCGACAAGGGCATCAAACTTACACTCGCTCCGAGATCGACGAGTGCACGATGAATATTTACTGCCCCAATCGTGCAAGGAATAGAGAAGCTCCCTGGGTCTTTAAGTTTCGGCGGATTTGCCCTCTGGATGAGAGCGCTACACTCCGCCGTCAACACTACTTTCTCCTTTCTAGACCCTCTCGTCACCAAATCTTTCAGGAATTTTGCATAGGAGGGGATTGTTTCGATTGCTTCTAGGAAGGGGATTTGCAAGCTCAGGTCCTTCACCATGGCGAAGAACTTGCCATATTTCTCGTCGATTTTGGCCTGAGCTAACCATTGTGGAAATGGCACAACGGGTTTGAACACCTTCGGGCTCCCTTCCTCGTTCTTCTTCTTCTCTCCTTCGGAGACTCCCTCCGGAGTTGTAGGATTCGATGGCGAAGCACCGGCGTCGTTTGATTTTTTGATTGGTCGCTCAACGACCAACGGTGCTTCGGGTCTTTTAGGGGGCACTCTACTAGGGATTTGTGTCCCGCCTCTCAGAACGATAGCGGACACATTTGCGTGCTCGTGCACGAGTGCCGACGTTTGGGTTGCTCCCCTCGGGTTCACCTCCGGTTGTGGCGGCAATTGGTTTTGTGACCTTGAAAGGTTCGCCACTTGTAACCCCAGCTGGGTTACTTGGTCCGTGAGGGCCCGCTGACCCATTTCCAGCTTTTGATTAATCTTCTCCTGGTTGGTTATATATTGAGTCAAGAGAGACTCAACCGGAGAGACGGCCCTCTGTTGGCCATACTGCTGCTGCTACTGGATTGGATGCTGATTTCTGGGGGCATAAAATTGTTGCTGAGGTTGCTGCTGAAATGGTTGCTGCTGAACCTGACTCTGCTGTGGCCTAGCCGGCTGATATGTTTGTTGCTGCGGCTGCTGAGGCGGCGAGGGCTGAAATGGTGGCCGGTAACCAAAGTTAGGGTGGTTCCGGTTGTTTGGAGAGTAGGCCGGGTTGGAATTGGTCCTTGGCGGATACGGTGCATTTCCCGTGGGGTTGTAAAATAGTGCGCTCGCCTGATCCAACGGTGGTGAGATGTCACCACCGTCGAATTCCCCAAAGAATTCGGATTCCACCGCTGAAATTTGCTGTGTACCGGCCCCACCGGCTCCTACCATTAGTGCGGAGATCTGGGTCGAAAGCAAGTCGAACTTGCTTGAAAGTTTGTCGACGTCCTCGACTCTGTGTATACCCCCCAGATGTTGGTGTGGCTCTCTCGTCACACCACCGCTCATTGTTGGATGCCATATTTTCCAGAATATGTCCGGAATCTTCCTCGCTCCTAGACATGAAGGAACCCCCAGCCGCGGCGTCCATAGAAGATTTCAGGTCATCCCTCAACCCATTGTAGAACAGATTAATAATCTGCCACTTCGGAAGCTCATGGTGAGGGCATCTTCTTTGCATCTCCTTGTACCTTGTCCAAGCTTCATGCAAGGACTCGTGGCTGGCCTGGGAGAAGGAGGAGATCTCACTCCTCAACTTCATGGTCTTCCCCGGAGGAAAGAACTTCGTCAGAAAAGCGTTGGAGAGCTTCTCCCAGGAATTGAAAGTGTTGGGGTCCTTCCCCCTTAGCCATTGCTTGGCTTTGTCTCGCAAAGAGAAGGGGAACAGCTTCAGACGGATCGCCTCAGTCGTGACACCATTAATCCGGAAGGTGTCACATTTCTCCAAGAAGGAGTCTAGATGCTCGATCGGGCTCTCCATGGGTGCACCCGCAAACTGATCCTGCTGGATCCACGTCACCAGAGACGGCTTTAGCTCAAAGCTTTGGGCTGCAATAGCTGGAGAACGGATGGCGGAAGTCGACTCGATGGATGGCATCGAGTACTCCAACAGGGACTTGTGCGGCGGGGTGTTCTCCTCCATGGATTCGGGATCCTCTCTTCTTCGCTTCTCGGCGGCCAAACACCTAAGGGTGGCGTTAATCTCTGGATCGAGGGGAATCAAGTCGTCGAGACTTCTTGAACTCCTGCGCATGAAAAACAACAAACACCCGTGAAGCGACAAGTGGGAAAGAAACAGATAAAATAAGAAATAAAAATAAGAAAAATAAAAAAGAAAAAGGAGAATGCGAAAATTATCGCGAGGTAGGGATAAGAGCTAGACACTAGGGTTCAAGAGATCATAAAATAACAAACACGTTGCCTCCCCGGCAACGGCGCCATAAACTTGACGTGCACCCCGGCTTGCTATCCGCAAATGGCCGGGGGACCCGCGTGGGGGTTTAGAAATTTGTAACCGCAAGCGCACGGTGTTGTAGTGTGGCTTGGGGGTCGAACACAGGGAGGCTAGGATGTGCTTGAGTCAAGTAGGACCAAAATCACCCCTTAGGCGAGCTAGCCCGAATCGGTAAACGGTTGTCACGGAAAGGAATGAAGGGTATGAACGAGAAGAATATAAACCCGGGACTTTGGTTTCCACTCCGACAAGTGACTCTCGCCGATACGGCCTACGGGTATGGATAGCGATCGGAATTAGGGTCTAATGGTGGGACGTTGCCTCTGAAAGTGGTACCGGCATCCCATGGGCCCGATATTCCGGTCAGTGCCCAGGAAGATACACCGGACTTCCCGGATTCGATCAGTGGGCACTCCCGTGTCCATTAACACTGATCGATTTCGGGAGCACTAAGCTCACAACGATAACTCCCAACGTCTCATCCTGCCGCTCCCGCGTGCTAGGATTCGGCGTCTACGCTAAAGGCGTGAGCTATGGCTAGAGAGTCAACCGCCAAGTTTATTCCCCCTTGGCCCGACGGTCAAAGGCGGTCTTTTTCCCGCCGATGACAATGAAACACCCAGCGTAACCGTTAGATTCCTAATCCCTATCGATTTTCTAACCCTATGGACGCATCGGGAAGAGCCCCCGAAGGGGTTTCCACCAAAATCCCAGATTTGGGAACTACTCACAAAAATCCATTAAAAAGCGATCTAAATAAAAATTAACCGTTGGAATCATAATCAGACGATTGGAATGCGGAAGTAATAGAGTAGTTAAGACAATACTAAAATTTGAGAAAGATCTGCAAACTTACAAAAGAACAGTAATTACAGCCGTCACAATGGGAGAAAACAGTAAAAAACTCGCAGCCCCCCGTTTCTGGAACCCTAGGGGTTCTATTTATAGACTCTCGCATCACCCGATCGGTTGATAAGTCAACCGATCGGGTGACCCATTACAGATAATGAACAGAAAACGGCGAGCTTTCACCCGGTCATATGAACCGGTCGGGTGAGTTCTTGGAGTGACCGGTTGGATCTTGGCACCATCGGGTGAAGCGATCGGTTGGATGCCCGTGTCTTCAGCTCCTCACCAGCAGCTATAGATGAACCGATCGGGTGAGAGTCACCCGATCGGTTGGAATTTTGCTCGAAAAGACAGAGAACGGGCCCCCGCTGAACCGGTCTGTGAACCGGTCCGGTGACTTCCATATGAGCTCCGGCTAAGACCGGGTGGTGCACGCGTGCATCATCCGATCGGTTGGAGATGGCCAACCGACCGGGTGAGGGGCTGAAAGATGTATTCTTTGTCGTTTGACCCCCTGGATCACGCGTGACTCCTCCCGTTGCTTCGGGGACTTGAGATATCGTCGTTAAACGTCCCCTACGTGGTCAACCTCCTGCAAACATGGATAAACAAAGAAAAGTGAAAGAAAACGAGAAAATACGAGAAAACGAATAAAATGAAATGCCCTACCAGCTACTGCACAAGTAATAGAGGGGGGGTGAATAGTACTTTAAAATAATAAGGCGTATAATTCCAAATTAAATTGCACACAACTACCAAATCAATTTGCGGAAGCTTAAATTGAATGACAACAATGAAATTAACAATGCTAACAAACGATGTTAATGGGTTCGGATCCACCCAAGTCTCCCCGACTTGTTCCCGGTGATCCTACGTCCCAACCACCCGGATCCCCTCCGGATACTTGAGTTAGAAACCCTAACTCAAGATTTCCACTATGAATATCTTGTGAAAAACCTTCACAAGATCAAATCATACATGCAATGGCAAAGTGAATCCCACAACCCGGGATCACAAACTTCTCTCACAACCGAGAGAATCACAAAGCAATATTAAAGAGTTTAATATGAAATAAACAAGCTTACCACAAAATCCTATACCTTGAGTTTTTCTTACCCAATAGGTGGAATGAAGGATTTGAGGAAGATGAAGTTACCAAACCCTAGCACCAAGGAAATGAGCAGCAATGGGTGCCTAGGGATGATTTGGAAACTTGAATCAAGCAATAGCTTGAAGAGCTCACCAAGAACAAGCTTCTCTCTAGATCTAGAAATGAGAGAGAATGGGTTTCTTGTGAGGAAGAGAGCTTTAGATTTGAGGGAGAATGGCTATCTCTTTAGAACTCAATGAATCTCTTAATGGCAGCTCTTTTTTTAGATAGAAATGACCTAGGTTCGTATTTATAGGAACCCAAAAACACAAGTTAGGTCATTCTCCAACGGAAAGAAATCTGTGAGAATTAGTCGGTCAAAGAACACTCACTGACCGACTAGTTCATCAACTAGTCGGTCAGCCAAACAACATGGACCGACTAAGAGTAGATCTGAGAAGAAAGAGAATTTCAGACCTAGAAATCTAGTCGGTCCAAGGACACTGTCTGACCGACTAGTTTCACAACTAGTCGGTCATCCAATGAACGTAGACCGACTAAGAGGCAAAACAACTTAGTCTGAAGGCAAGTTGACTTAGTCGGTCCAAGAACAAAAGTTGACCGACTAGATTGTCAACTAGTCGATCATCAAACGTTCTTAGACCGACTAACGGTAAACAGTAGCTTAGGAGAATTTTAGAGTGAACAGTAAGTCTCAACTAGTCGGTCAAAGAAGCATCACTGACCGACTAGTTCACAAACTAGTCGGTCGGTGAGTCAACGTAGACCGACTAACTGTAAACAGTAAAGTCCAAGAAATTAAGGAATCAAACTAGTCGGTCCAAGAACAGTTGCCGACCGACTAGATCACCATCTAGTCGGTCAGTACTTGTTCTTGTACCAACTAACATGCACAACAAAGTCCGAATCGAAGCGCGACGCTTCGAGGAAGTTAGAATGAACTTGTGCAAGGACCCTAGAGCTACGAAATGAGCGTAATGAAGATAGAAACGTAAGATATACTCAAGGCTTAACATTCTATCAATCGAAACTAAAAGACTATAAATAAAACATTAATAAACGGTCTTTGAGAGCTTCGATTGAATCTTCATAACTTCCAAAGCGTTGCAGGAGCTTCAACGAAGCTTTAGGCATGAATATGAGCTTTGGAAAGTGTTGAGATGTCGCTTTGAATATTCTCGTGAAATTGGCGACGATCTCCAATACTGCGCTCACAAATTGTTAGTTCATGAATTATTTATGTTTGCTCATCATCCAAAACCAAATCCGGGGAGTCCAATATTCAACATTCTCCCCCTTTTTGGTGATGACAAACCAACATAAATAATAATCAAAGATAATAATTCAAATGTAAAATACTTACTCCCCCTGCATTGATGACACGTTAATTCCAAAATGAATATAAATGAATTGCATCAAGCAGACGAGTAAGATAAATAAAATGAATTGATTTTTGAAATATCGGATTTTGAAAATCCTTATATGTATCTTAACTCCCCCTGAATCTAACATATCAAACTAGATTCTTGGAAATTGAGTTAAATTTTCATTTGCGCTATTTATTATCATTATCTCTCCCCCTTTGGCATTATCCCAAAAACGGGGGGCATACAACGACAACAATTAGGAAATGTAAAATCCAACATCGGGAGTCGTAGACAATGACAATGGAACTAATTTTGACACCAAGGGAAAAAAAATATTGTGGAAATCAAATCAAGGTGTGCCAAAATGTCCATTATCAATAAAAATCAACGATAATCAAAATCATCAAAAAATACCAAAGAATTATTCATTTCTTGAATAAAGAAACATACTCTTCAATATTCAATATTCGTGGTTAATTTTGTGCATGGAAAACAATTCTATAAAATTACAGAATTTAAATCTATTTAACCAAGTTTTTATGCGTCGAGCGACGAAATCACATTTCAAATATATTCAACGAATATTAAAATTTGCACGACGAATAAAAGACAAAGTGAACGATGATGAACATATATATATATATATAGACAACATGAGTACATCCAAAAAGATATCACATCGAATATATGAGGTACATCATATGAAGTGAGACACAACATCTATATAAACAACAAAAAGTACATCATCATCATCAACATCGTCATATCATAAAATCCAACACCGACAACCAGAAAGCACAAAAAGAATACATCAAAGCATCTCTCAACCCTATCCTAACCCAAAACATTCTCACTAAAATATATCATCCAGAATGTATATGGAGAGTCCTCGGAACAACGATCACGGGGAGGAGGCTGGATCTGCAGCGTCCGTGGGTCCAGTCGACGGAGTGGACTCAGGCTCTGCAGGGAGAAGAGGTGTCTCAACAGATGGAATCGTCGGGGCAGGAGTGGAGATCTCAGCAACAGGCTCAACAGCAGCATGAGTCTCGACAGAAGCAGCAGCAGCAGATACATGAGCAGGCTCGGAAACTGGGTCAGCAGCAGGCTCAGAAGGCTGAAGAGTTGCAGCAGATGGCTCTGGAACACCGGAAGTGGTGGCAACTCCAGGAGCAGAAGTGGAAGTACCAGCAGCAGCAGCAGCAGTGGCCTCATCGCCACGGGCAAAAGAAGTAGCAAGCTCGTCGAGCTCCTCATCGTCCATCTCCTCGGCCTCAGACACTGAAGGAGAAAGCTCAATCCCCATCATACGAGCCATACGGCAGACTACCTCCTCAGTACGAGCCAAACGGGAGTCGTGCTGACGAAGTAGGCGTACGACATCGTCCAATGTAGCAGGGGAAGACGAGGCTGCATCAGCTGACGGAGTAGACTGAGAAGCAGATGCGGTAGACCTCTGCACGTGACGAAGAGCCGCTAGAGATTTCTTCACGGCCGTCGCGTTCAGAGGCGTACCCAAAGGACGCTCATCGTCAGGAGGGAGAGGGACTCAGAAATGACGGAATACGAGAGTCAACAGGCAAGGGTATGGAATGTGCGCAGACTTATTGGTCTTGCGTATACACTCGAAAGAATCCATCTTATCGAGTATCACGCGAGCCCAATTTATCTCGCACCCCAAGAAAAGAGCGTATATGAGTTTCAAGAACGGATGGGATGGGAGTGAAGAGGATCCATACTTAGGGAGGAGACACGACTTCAAAATCAGGTTAAGAACCCACGCATTCGGCTTAAAAGATTTCGATGGAACACCAATGAATGCGGAGGGGATAACCTGGAAAATCTCAGAAAGAATAGACTGATCCAAGGAAGAAATGTCGTCTACGGAAATGTCCGAAGGGAGGAGACCACACGACGCACAACCAAGGATCTCCCCCAAGATTTCTGCCGTGAGAACTATAGGAGTTCCCAAGACAGTCGTCTCAATGGAGTGGCTGGCATCGTACTGGCCTCGAATACGGTTGGCATAGAACAATTTCACGAGGCGAGGGTACGGTTTGGGATTGGCCTTGGGGTCGTATCGGAGATAATCTAGAAGGCCACTATAAGACAGAAGATCAGCAAGGCCGAGAAAATCAGAGAACTGAACGTAATGCTCCAACAGCAGTGGACAGTGTTCTATACGGTTGTACGCGGCGAGACACTGAGGGTCATCGCGGCACAACGATATGTCTACACCGCCAACTGGCATAGGAGCTTTACCCTTGGCCTTACGGGTCTTCGGAGGTGGAGTGGGTTCCCTAGTAGGCTCATCCTCAGGAATAAAATCAGTGTCGGAATCGGGAGGAGTAGCCGGAGTGTGAAGAATAGGCTTTTTGGTCTTGGATTTGTAGGGTTTAACTATGGCAGTCCTAGGCTTCTTAAGAGGAGGCGAAGATGGAGAGCCTTGGGTTGACTTGGCACGACGCTTAGGCTTCGGGGGATTCCTAGGGTCCGAAGGTTGTTCTACGGTCATAGGAGAGGCCCCGGAAGAGGCGATCGGAATGCGAGTCTTAGCCATAGCACTACGAGCACAATCAATCGAAGAAAATCACAAGCAACCTAGAGATCACAAGCTAACAACCCTAGAGATCAAGAAATTCGAAAATAAACCAAACCCTAGAATACCTAGGAGGAGAAATCGAACCCTAGGGCAAGAAATCGACCTAGGAGAGGGAGGGAGATACCTAGGAGGCTGAGTCGACGGCGGCGGACGGCGGCGATTGCCGGAGAAATGGCCAGAGACGACGGAAGTTGAAAGGGCTCGAGAGGGGGTTTGGGGTTTTCAGGCTGGAGCAAAAGAGAAGACCGACTAAATGAGAATTTAGTCGGACGAGATCGAGTATAAGTCGGTCGGGAAGCGAAAAGACTCAACTGCCCTAACACACTTAGTCGGTCACAGTTCAAGCACTGACCGACTAGTTTACGATCTAGTCGGTCGGTAAATGAGCTTGAACCGACTAAGTCGAAACAGTAGCTCAGAGTGATTTTTAGGGCTGGATTTAGTCGGTCGCAGTATACTTACTGACCGACTAGTTTTCAATCTAGTCGGTCGGAAAGTGTACTATGACCGACTAACGAAAGAAAAAGATAGGAGATGGATATTTGCTTGATCTAGTCGGTCTGAGTTCATTTGCTGACCGACTAGATGAGCATCTAGTCGGTTGACAAGTGAACTGAAACCGACTAGAAGAGTCCAAAAATCGAAATTTGATTTCTCTTCACAAACCACTTGGATGAAACATCCTAACTCACTCATTAGTCATCTAAATTACCCCATAAAACGTCGAAATCTTAAGTACGACATTGAAATACGAATTCGAGCAATAAATTCGAATAAATCACATAAAATTCCCAAAAATTCAATTAATCTAGCATGAATGAAATATCGCGAAATATATTAACATGCAAGATGATTGAATTTAAATATGAATCCTATATCTCGGATTCACCCATAATCCCTAATTCTCGACGCAACCGCACAAAGGAGTCCTCCTTTAGGGGTTTCGTGAAAATATCGGCGATTTGCTTTTGGGTTTCAACGTACACTAAAATGATGTCCTTTTTAGCAACATGATCATCTAAGAAATGGTGTCGGACATCTATGTGTTTCGATCGGGAATGGTGCACCGGATTCTTTGAAAGACAAATAGCACTTTGGTTATCCACCATGATAGGGCTAGTATCACAATGAATACCAAAATCCTTCAATGTGTGTCTCATCCAAAGAACCTGGGCACAAGCGGCACCGGCGGCAATGTATTCCGCCTCGGTGGTTGAAAGTGATACCGAATTTTGCTTCTTGGAAAACCAAGAGACAAGAGAATTTCCTAGAAAATGGCAAGTGCCACTAGTACTTTTCCTGTCGGATTTGCATCCCGCATAATCAGCGTCACTATATGAGACTAACTCATATGTGCTAGATCTCGGATAAAGTAATCCAAAATCTAATGTGTAACTTAGATAGCGAAAAATACGTTTTACCGCTACAAAGTGAGAATCCTTAGGTTGAGACTGATAACGAGCACATATGCATACAACAAACATAATATCGGGCCTACTTGCGGTAAGATAAAGCAAACTACCTATCATACCTCGATATAGACGAATGTCTACATCCTTACCGCCCGTATCCTTGTCAAGATGCGTAGTCGTGCTCATTGGAGTCTTTTTCCCGGAGGCATTCTCCATTCCAAATCGCTTTAGCAACTCCACCGTGTACTTCGTTTGGTGGATGAAGATTGCATCGTTCATTTGGCGAATTTGGAGACCTAAGAAATATTTGAGTTCGCCCATGTGGCTCATCTCAAATTGTTCCTTCATCACATTAGAAAACTCTTCGCAAAGAGTGAAGTTAGTAGCACCGAAAATGATATCATCAACATAAATTTGAACTAATAAAATATCATTATTTGCATGCTTAATAAAAAGTGTTGAATCGGCTTCGCCCATTTTAAAATTCAAATCCAAAAGAAAATTCTTTAGGCGATATACCAAGCTCGAGGAGCTTGTCTCAAACCATAAAGAGCTTTCTTTAGTTTAAAAACGTGATTCGGAAATTTTTCATTTATGAAGCCCGGAGGTTGAGAAACGTAAACTTCCTCAACGACATCTCCGTTTAAAAATGCACTTTTAACATCCATTTGAAATAATTTAAAATTCTTATGGCATGCAAAAGACAAAAGTAATCTAATTGATTCTAATCTAGCTACCGGAGCGAAAGATTCTTCGAAATCGATACCTTCCTCTTGACGATAGCCTTGAGCTACTAACCGAGCTTTGTTCCGGACGACGACTTGGTTTTCGTCGGTTTTGTTCTTGAAGATCCACTTTGTCCCTATGACGGTGTGGTTCTTCGATGGCAATGGAACAAGCTCCCAAACTTCATTCCTCTCGAATTGAATGAGCTCCTCCTCCATGGCTAAGATCCAAGCGCTATCTTCGCATGCTTCATTAATATTCTTTGGCTCTATCGATGAGGCAAAGGCACAATTTGCGAAGTGGTGAACTTGCGATCTCGTCTTGACACTATCATAGATATTGCCAATGACTTGCTCATGGGGATGGTCACGAACCGAATGAAGCCGTTTGGGAATACCTTGATCACTAGGAACATTCTCAACAACTTCATTAGTTGGGTTAGTCTCAATAGAATCATTAGAATCATTAGACTTAGAATTATCAAATGAATCACATAAAACATCCATAGAATCATTATCATTTGAAATTCTAGTTGGAACAAATCCTTCATTAAATGAGACATGAAGCGATTCCTCGATCGTTGAGGTTCGTTTGTTGAATATCCGGTAGGCTTTGCTACGCGTAGAATATCCAACAAAAATCCCCTCATCGGATCTCGGATCGAATTTGTCCAAACTACCATATGTGTTCTTAATAAAACATTTCGAACCAAAAACACGAAAATGTTTAACTTGAGGCAACCTACCAAACAACAATTCATAACAAGTTTGTTTAGTGCCGGGCCTCAAAAGTATTCTATTAAACACATAGCAAGCGGTGTGTACCGCTTCCGCCCAAAATTGATGGCCAAGTTGGCTATCATCAAGCATAGTGCGAGCACACTCCACTAGCGTCCTATTCTTTCTCTCAACTACACCATTTTGAGGAGGTGCACGAGGGAAAGAGAAGGTGTGAGTAATACCAACTTCATCACAAAATGTCTCAAAAGGCTCATTCTCAAATTCACCTCCATGATCACTACGAATAGTGACAATGGTGGTTTCTAAGAGATTTTGTACTTTCTTAACAAAAATTCTGAAGTTTTCAAAAGCTTCATTTTCATTACACAATGAAAATACCCAAGTAAATCTTGAATAGTCATCTACGATGACAAGTCCATACCTTGCATTTCCTAAGGAAGCTACTCTAGTTGGCCCAAATAAATCTAGATGTAATAGCTCTAGTGGCCGTTTAGTAGAGATGCTTTTCTTAGGTTTAAATGAAGATTTAGGAAGCTTGCCGCGTTGACAACAATCACAAAAACTTTTCTTTTCAAAAACAAGCTTCGGAAAACCTTTAATGGAATTCAATTTTGAAAGCTTATATAGTGTTCCAAAGTTCACATGTCCAAAGCGTCGATGCCATAAGTGTTGTTCACTTGTGTTGGCAACGAGACATTGTTCATATGACTTAGGAAGATCCAAAATATAAATGTCTTTACGACGAGTTCCGGAAAATAATAATTTTTCATTATCCTTTCTTAAAATATGACACAATCCTTTCGCAAAGCTAACTTTGTAACCTTTGTCACAGAGTTGACTTATTGAAATAAGATTATGATTTAAACCACTAACAAGATAAACATCACTAATTAGGGGTTTAGAAGGGTTACCGACTTTACCAACACCTATGATGGTTCCGCTCTCGTTGCCTCCAAATACGACGCGGTTTCCATTCGCAATGGGAACCACTCCGGAGAGCAAACGAGCGTCACCCGTCATGTGTTTGGAGCACCCGCTATCGAGTATCCAATTCCCTTTGGAGCTAAATTTAAATTTGTTGCTCCTTCCCTTTTTCTTTTCCTTGAGTACCTAAAGATAGACACTTTCATATCATGGTACCCAAGGTCATTGGGTCCAAGGGATTAGACCTTTGGAAGCCAAGTCCAAGTGGACTTAGACTTCCCCACATAATTCTTACTATGCACAACATCCGAAAAATAAGCATTCATGTACATTTGTTTTTCGTCCATGCTTGTGTCCTTTGGGCTCCAAATAGTGAATATTTTGGGAGCCATCATCCTATTGGGTGCATGCATGCGACGTTGATTTCTACGTGATGCATGTTGTGGATAGGCATACGGGACATGATGGAATGGTGCACGACGAGAATTATTCATATGATGCGGTGGGTGAACATATGCATGTGTGGGAACACGTGCATGAGGGTGTCTCACTTGGTGTGCACGTGCCCGAGAATGTGTTGCATAAAAATCATCATATGTGTGAGATGGTGGAGTAGGACGTGTGTTCCTACGTGGCATGGCATTTGTGTACATATAAGCATGGCCCTTCTTTGGAGGTCCACCCATAGTGGGTTTCTTTCCGAAAGAGGGTGTGGACGAGGTGGAAGCACCATTGGTAGATGAACTACCAATAGAGTGTTTGCTACCACTCGTAGAGTCACCGGAAGTTGGCCTAACAAAGGTAATGGCCGCTTTGGATGTACATCCCATCGTATACCCCAAACCAATGTGGTGATTGGCCGGAAGTAAGTCACTTAGGATTTTATCCAAATGGTCCTTACCTTTATTGAATCTATTGATTCGGCCTAATGTGTTCTCATAATTCTCTTTGAGAGAACGCATTGAAGTATCTAAAGTGGATACTTGCGATGTGAGCACATAAACACGAGATTTAAGATTCTCGTTCTCAATACTCAAGGTTGAGTTTTGAGAAGTTAAATCCGCTATCTTATGTTCTTCCGCATCCTCAATGCTAACATGTTCGAGTTTAGATTTGAGATTCACAATCTCATTTCTTAACTCTTCAACAACGGTGTCGTTGTTGGTGATGATATTCTTAGGCGATGTTTGAATGCTAGCTAGGTCATCTTTTACCTTAGTATATCTATTTACTAACTTAGTGTATTTTGACCAAAGTTGAGAGTTAGCATTTCTAAGATCATCCATCGTTACCTCATCGCTTTCGTCATTACTATCATCGGAAGAGGAGGATCCTTGATCGTTCTCCTCTCTTGCCATGAAGCACATATGTGCTTGCTCCACTTTCTCATCATCCGACTCTCCGCTTGAGGAATCCTCGGAGTCGGTGAATGTTGCTCCGACAAGTCCTTTCTTGTACCCCTTTTTGTATTTCTTGGACTTATCGAATTTTGGCGCCTTCCACTTCTCCTTTTGTTTGTTGAGAGGACACTCCGCTTTTATGTGTCCTGGCTTATTGCACTTGAAACACAAAGGAGAGGAAGAGGCGTTAGAAGAACCAAATTTACCTTTGGTCTTGAAGTTACCTTTCCGGAAGAAACGGTTGAACTTCTTGGCCATGAGTTCCATGGACTCCAAGTCCAACTCGTTTTCCGAGTCTTCATCATCGGAAGATGTGGATGAAGCCGCCTTGAATGCAATCGCCTTTTTCTTAGGCGCATCTAGGTTCAAATATGACTTCATCTTTTCTTGTAGCTTCACCTTGCTATCTTTGCGTACCTCGTATGACATCAAAGTACCCATTAGTTGAACTACGGTATATTTGTTCATGTCATTACCTTCCTCGATGGCGAAGGTACGTTTTTCCCAAGAAGAGGGAAGTCCTTCAATAAGCTTTAAGCACTTCTCCTTTTGAGTGTAGATCTTGCCGAGGGCCTCTAACTCGTTTATTATGTCAACGAAGCGAGCGTAATATTCTTTCATCTTCTCGCCCTGTTGCATATGAAACATTTCGTAATCTTTGGTTACGACTACGAGTTTAGAGTCTCTTACCCGACTCGTCCCTTCATGTAGTATGAGGAGAGAGTTCCAAATTTGATATGCACTCTTACATGTGCATATCTTATTGAAGTCCTCGGGCTCCAATGCGCATTGCAAGGCGTTCATTGCCTTGGCATTGCTTACCTCCGCGGCGACCTCCGCGGTAGTCCATTTCTCAAAATCTTCTTATTCGGGCTCGATGTACTCCTTCATTGTAGTCCTCCATAAAGATGCACTTCGGAGGAAGGTTTCCATCCGACATTTCCAGTACCCGTAGTTGGTACCGTTGAAGAATGGAGGCCTTGTAGAGGAATGTCCTTCCATCACCGATGACGCTCCTTCACGGTTCCTGAAGGTGTCGTAGTTGGAAGGTGGAGGCACGGTCTTGTTGTCGTTGGCAGACATAGCTGAGTATCTGGCTCTGATACCAAATGAAATGCCCTACCAGCTACTGCACAAGTACTAGAGGGGGGGGGGGGTGAATAGTACTTTAAAATAATAAGGCGTATAATTCCAAATTAAATTGCACACAACTACCAAATCAATTTGCGGAAGCTTAAATTGAATGACAACAATGAAATTAACAATGCTAACAAACGATGTTAATGGGTTCGGATCCACCCAAGTCTCCCCGACTTGTTCCCGGTGATCCTACGTCCCAACCACCCGGATCCCCTCCGGATACTTGAGTTAGAAACCCTAACTCAAGATTTCCACTATGAATATCTTGTGAAAAACCTTCACAAGATCAAATCATACATGCAATGGCAAAGTGAATCCCACAACCCGGGATCACAAACTTCTCTCACAACCGAGAGAATCACAAAGCAATATTAAAGAGTTTAATATGAAATAAACAAGCTTATCACAAAATCCTATACCTTGAGTTTTTCTTACCCAATAGGTGGAATGAAGGATTTGAGGAAGATGAAGTTACCAAACCCTAGCACCAAGGAAATGAGCAGCAATGGGTGCCTAGGGATGATTTGGAAACTTGAATCAAGCAATAGCTTGAAGAGCTCACCAAGAACAAGCTTCTCTCTAGATCTAGAAATGAGAGAGAATGGGTTTCTTGTGAGGAAGAGAGCTTTAAATTTGAGGGAGAATGGCTATCTCTTTAGAACTCAATGAATCTCTTAATGGCAGCTCTTTTTTTAGATAGAAATGACCTAGGTTCGTATTTATAGGAACCCAAAAACACAAGTTAGGTCATTCTCCAACGGAAAGAAATCTGTGAGAATTAGTCGGTCAAAGAACACTCACTGACCGACTAGTTCATCAACTAGTCGGTCAGCCAAACAACATGGACCGACTAAGAGTAGATCTGAGAAGAAAGAGAATTTCAGACCTAGAAATCTAGTCGGTCCAAGGACACTGTCTGACCGACTAGTTTCACAACTAGTCGGTCATCCAATGAACGTAGACCGACTAAGAGGCAAAACAACTTAGTCTGAAGGCAAGTTGACTTAGTCGGTCCAAGAACAAAAGTTGACCGACTAGATTGTCAACTAGTCGGTCATCAAACGTTCTTAGACCGACTAACGGTAAACAGTAGCTTAGGAGAATTTTAGAGTGAACAGTAAGTCTCAACTAGTCGGTCAAAGAAGCATCACTGACCGACTAGTTCACAAACTAGTCGGTCGGTGAGTCAACGTAGACCGACTAACTGTAAACAGTAAAGTCCAAGAAATTAAGGAATCAAACTAGTCGGTCCAAGAACAGTTGCCGACCGACTAGATCACCATCTAGTCGGTCAGTACTTGTTCTTGTACCAACTAACATGCACAACAAAGTCCGAATCGAAGCGCGACGCTTCGAGGAAGTTAGAATGAACTTGTGCAAGGACCCTAGAGCTACGAAATGAGCGTAATGAAGATAGAAACGTAAGATATACTCAAGGATTAACATTCTATCAATCAAAACTAAAAGACTATAAATAAAACCTTAATAAACGGTCTTTGAGAGCTTCGATTGAATCTTCATAACTTCCAAAGCGTTGCAGGAGCTTCAACGAAGCTTTAGGCATGAATATGAGCTTTGGAAAGTGTTGAGATGTCGCTTTGAATATTCTCGTGAAATTGGCGACGATCTCCAATACTGCGCTCACAAATTGTTAGTTCATGAATTATTTATGTTTGCTCATCATCCAAAACCAAATCCGGGGAGTCCAATATTCAACATAAAAGACGACGAAAAACACGGGGAAACACAAAAGAAAACGTGCGTGAATATATGAAATATAAACGCACGTCAGCGACCCATCTCACTTGACTGAGCGACCCTCTACAGACAACCCTAAGATTTAGCCTAGATTTCTCTGTTGAGTTAGCTTGGCCGAGCGGCTACCCCGCTCGACCAAGCGGACCCCTCTTCGCAAGACCCAGAAATTGGAGCCCAAACGGAGCTCTACAGAGCACTAGGGCATGCTTGGCCGAGCTACCTTTTGCCAGAATTCGAAGGCTGTAGCTACAAGGGAGGGCTCGACCGAGCGGCTACCCCGCTCGGCCAAGCACATTGTTGACAACCTTTAAGAATTGGGTTTTCTTATTGGGTTTTTGGTTTTATTTCGGGAGATTCGCAAATTTTATGGGTTTTGTATAAAAGTGAACGAAAAATTAGGTTAGAATTAAGCTTTTTTTATTGAGATTTTGTGAGCCGTCATTGGGAGAGGAGAATTCTAGTCGTCTTTTCTGCGATTTCGATCTCTCATGAACGGTTCGATCGCTACTTCTTTTATATATTCTTACTTCTTATTGCATTCTCTGTGTTTGAATATTAATTTGGATATATTTGCGATGCCTGCGATGAATCTTATTATTGTTTTTGCCGTAATTGATATTGTAATATATATATCTGAGTAGTTCTATTCTAGGGGTTAGAGATGAACCCTAGGATCCTAGGGATTGATTATTAGGTTACCCTTAGTTGAATGAATTTAGGGTTACATTATGGTAGTTTGAACAAGGATTTTGGGGGGATTAGCCCTAGAATTGGAGGACCGTGAGAATGACTCCATATTCTAGGAAAAATCCCCATGGATCTAATTACGGCTTAGCGATCACTCTTTAGGACTCGTGATCACGAGAGTGACTTGTGCACTGGGGGTGATTTCTAATCCCCAATCTGCTAGTCGATGACTACGAGAGTAGCCCGACTGCTTGAACCAACCATAGTGTAGTATCCCAGCCGTAGATCATGAAATGGATATGGATTGTGATACAGAAATCGTGTCAAGCGTAATGCACGTATCCATATGCGAAGCTGAATGTGAAAGTAAAGTTGAACATAGAGATACGTTAGACGAGTAAGACAACGAGAGTTGACTACTCATTCTTATTTTCGAATGTGGCACTCTTACCCTCCATTTTAATTCAACGAAAGGACCATTAACCTGATATTCAACCCCGAGAGACCTAGTGGGGATTTTCGATTGCCCTAGATTTTATTAAAATCTTGTTAAACAATCTTTCGTCACAACCAACCAAACGTGACAACCCCTTGACCACGTAATCTCCTTCAACCAATAAGTTAAACACTAAACAACTGTCTTCCCAGAGTTCGACAATCTTTCTATACTGCACAACTTTACACTTGCGGTGATTCGCATCTCTGGGTATAAATCCAGAGCCGAACAAGTTTTTGGTTCGTGGACGACATTTTCCAAAGGTTAGGCTACGCCATTGGCCCCTCCTTGATGATTTTGTATCAGATCTTTTACGAAGCTAAGTATAGCTTTGTTAATCTTTATTCAATTGTTTCTCATAATGCGTACGATGTTCTCCATGGATTTCATATCTGTTGCTATTCTTGAGTAGATATATTACTAGGGTTAGGTTGAACCCTATTGTTTAGGCTATTTGATAGAGATGGTAGATCATGAGAATGGGTACCAAATCAATATTTGATGATGTATATTCTTTGATTGTTGAGATCTTAGCTTAGGGAAGGAATTCAACTACATTCAAATCTAGGAGTAGACAATCATAGAACCCTCGAATTGACAACTCTTAGTGGTTGATGAACTCACCCTAGGATAAATCCCATCGTTAAAGATATGTGTAGTGAGATGGATCACTAGAGTGTACCTCATGGTGAATCATGAGAGTGGTACCATCATTACGTAGCTAGGTGAATCAAAAAATTGGCACCTCTACATCGTTCTTCATGCCCAAAGAGGTAGTAGGGATATTGACACCCTCGTGATTCCTCTCTGAACTATTTTCTCAATTTTATTTGTCTTCTTTTGTGTGGAGTCTTTGGTTGTGCTTTACTGATTGTGACACCCTCACCATTCACAACCATCACCATTACAACCCTTCTCGTAATCCACCCCCACCTAATAAACTGAAGCCTAACCAACTTAGGAATCGATAGGTAGTATAAGCAATGCCTCCATGTGGATTCGACCCCAAACTCATCGGGAATATATTGCTCTGACACCTGTGCACTTGGAGGTGAGGATGTGCATATCTATCTAAGGGTGCACATCCTCGCAGAACAAAAATACATACAGATGTATTTGTTGGGGTTTTCAAGGACCCTTAGGGTATAAACTATGCTCGTCATATGTCAGATGGACATTAGAATCAAAAGAAGCAGCGAAAACATTATTAAACTCTTTAATAAATCACTACCCTAAGGAAACATGCACCCGAGCCAGGATAATCTACTAACTCGGGTTGGGTGTAACCAACCCGAAGAGAGATCTAACTACTGCAAAATATGATAAGCATAAAAGAAACTGACTTACTCGAAACATTGCTTGCACCGGCAAAGTGTTCCGAACCGTTTCCCGCACCGCGCCTCGAGCTGAGTCGCTTCCCGAACTGCACCGCGCTGTGCCTCGCCCCGAGCTGAACTGCTTCCCGAGCCGCACCGTGCCTCCGAGCCAATCACTCGTCGAAGAAGATTTTACTTGAGTAGATCCACGTCAGAGACTTCTGGATCGATCCAAACCTCCTCGCTGTCTTGCTAAGACCCGATTGGAGGATAGAAAGAATTAAGAGGAAGAGTGAATTTAAGTCGTCGATCGAGCATGCTCAAAAATTCGGAGCTTCTCGAATCGGTGACTTGGTGCACTTTTCAATGAGGAGGGCTACCCCCTATTTATATAGGGAGCCGACCCATCCTCTCTTGCTACGAGCAATGTGGGACAATAAAATGGGCAATAGGGATTGATTTCACTAGAAGCTCAAACTTCTAAAATCAACCATAAATCCATTTCTGAGTTTCGACTTTTAAACAACCTATCAAATCGAATATCTCGAAACAATGATTGCATAGAAAAAAACAGCATCAATTCCGATATCATTTGACCCCTCAAATGTCGAAAATAGACTCTAAAATCGCATTTCGCACAAAACTGCGAATTCACGCTTCCCAAGGAGGTAGATCAGATTGCGCCACGTGGTGCATGCCTGGGTAGCCTGGCGGGTCAGATCCGCTAGGCGTAGGTCAGACCCGCAAGCCCTCTTAGTCCCTTTCGATGTTGTTTTTGCGTTTTCGAACTCGTTTGAGCTCCGATTTGAATGCAGTTTCTTCCTATAGATTTCTCCAGAAGTCCCCTTCTTTCTCATGTGTCTTTGTCAATTTAATACCAAGTATTAATTTGTCCCAAATGCTAAACTTTTTAGCTTTAAGTTCACAACTTACTTGTAAGCCAAATTTTTCCATTGCATCAAATGCATTCCTCTTAACATTCTTCCTATTACTAAGACGTGAATACTACTCGATGTGAGACCCTACAGCCTGACCCTACTACAGGTTGGGACTCGAAATCCCTATAAGACAATAACCACAAGCAGCAGGTGTCGTCCCTGTTTCGGTATCATAATTACAATATTGACTGTTGACAAAAGTGTTGTCGGGATCACTCTGACTGTGTCCGTGACGAATAATGCAGTTTTAGTCCCTTTGTCTTAACTTTGTCATGTGCATAGCCTAAGGTATGATATGCTATCAACCCCACTAGCTAGCACTGGCCAGTATCCATCGGTCTTTAGTACATACATGTTGTCATCTTACAACATACATTGGCCAAGGTTTTACCGAGAGCCGTACTGAGCCTGAGACATTAACTTCCCATTAACGGAAGAGACAAATCCTCTCTTGATCACTACTCAGCTCGTACGCTTCAAGTGTCACCCAACCTAAAACCTTTCAACAGGCCTTGCCTCGAAGCTAGATCATAGATCTAAGCGACACTGTTCACGCATAGGTCCGTATAATGATCACAAGTCCTAAGGACCAACTTGCATATCATCACTAAGAGTTATTAATGACAGTTAGATAATGTTTAACCATTTGATAACTCTTGGTTTAGGTCTTTCGGTGGACTCATGCTCTAATGAGCACATGTGTCTTATCTCCGACTTCACTAAGTTGCATGATTATGATAAGATAAAGACACAATGGTCTGTCCGATGTGCCGATCACTACAAGGAAGAAGAACAGTTTTTGCGGTTTAAAAATTCGTTTGTGGCGGGTCGGAACCGCCAAAACCGAATGTGCAAGCGGTTCTATCAACCGCCGCTAAATAAGGGGTGAGAAACATCTTTTTTAGCGGTTTAAAACCGCTTAACATAAACCGCATGCAACTACTGTTTGTCGTGGTTCCGAACCGCTAAAACAAAATTTCTAGCGACAAGTTGAATTTCTATAAAACCATTTATGGCGGTTCTAAACCGCCGAAAACTTAATGATTTGTGGCGGTTCTAAACCGCCCCAATAACAATAAATTATTTTTAAATCATTAACCTCAAAAAAGCGTTTGTAGCGATGCTAAACTGCCAGAAATGTAAAATCACCATTGGTTTAAAATCACCATAAAAACTGTTTATCGACGGTTTCAAACCATCAAAATATTAAAATAATTTTTTAAAAACCTGTAATTTATGTTGTGGCGGTTCTTAACCGCCACAATAATGAACTTTGTCGCGGTTAAGAACCGCCACAAAAAGTTTTTATTTATTTAAAAAAAGCTTATGGCGGTTAAGAACCGCCAAAAAAATATTTCATTTGTAAAAAAATAAAAAACTAAAAACCACAACACCTGAACCAAACCCATGAGGGTCTTCCTGATCCATGAGGGTATCAACAATAACAAGTTTAACAATAACAATAACAAGTTTAAAAACGCATGATAATAATTAATACAATAATATAATTCTTGTGATACTGTTTAATACAAAAACCAGTATTAATACAATAACATATTTACATGGTAATAACCACATCTGGTACTGTTTAATAAAAAACACAAGGTTTTAACACAGTTAACTGAGGAGGAGGAGGAGGGCGTGATGACGAAAAAATGTTTCGGAATTGAGAGTCTTCAGGTAAATGTTGCAGCTGTTCCGGAGTACAACTCGTCATTAAAAAGGTGAAGAAAGACGTACACTGATTAAGCCGAGACCTACACTGATCAAGCTGATTTTGCTGTCTTTCAAACTCTCCCAGCGTCACCATATTTGAATTATGACGTGATGAACCATCAGAATCGAAGGAATGAGACGTGACAAATCTTCTATGTGTCACGAAGATCCGAGATTGAGAGCCGCTTGAACCAAAACCAACCATCCGACCTGTGTGATCTTCTCCTAGAACACGAGCCACAGCATCATCTCTTTGTTGCCTCTTCCTTGCCTCTGAACTCCTTCCTGTTGTGATTGTACTCGAATGTTCTCCTGTACAATCAAAAATTGTTGATCAATACATATTGAAGCAAATTTGTTTCCCCCCTCTTTTATAAAATACATATTGAGGAAACAATAATGTTATTTAATTCAATTTTAATGATGAGTAACATGTAATCCATACATTCAAATAAAAATTAATCAGATATATATTTCATACAGTTGTTACTCACACACACGCCACTAGTAACAAATATATAGTCCATGTACTGGACACTATCATATATTGTTAACAAACATTACAGCTGAATGTAACGCAACACTAAGTAGGGTCATATTGCCTATACAGGCATAAACTTTCTGTTTGTACAAGCTATTTAAGTTTTCATTTTCTTGGCATAAACTTTGTTAGTTTGATACTGACAATAATTATACTGATAGTCTGATATGGCCATTAACATCCTCACTGGGTATGAACAACAGCAACTATTTGTCATCATGACCATTTTTTTGGACTCATCATGGTGATATAATGTGCATGTTACCGGTTTATTCCAACGTAATGTCTTGCTTAGTGGGGACTAGGAACTAATACTGAATGAAATCCTACGGTTTGTTTCGTCGTCTGCACTTCAGCTCTTGTTATCTCATGAATGTTTTATTATTAAATTGAAATTATATGTTTTAAATTGTTGATTTTCTTTTGTAGCTCAGTTCATGGACACACTAGCTGTTCCTTCATTTTCTGTTTTTCCTAGTGTTAGCAGAAGATGTTTGAAAGAATGCAGAATAATTTAAGATTTGGATTGCATTACAAAGACTTGTTTTTTTCTAGCAAAAATGACTGGTTTTGAAGTATAATTATCTCGTAGTCACAATATATACATTCGTATATTGAACTTTGTGAGACAATGATATTGAAACTCTTATTTATTTTGATCAGAGATTTTTCTGTAGAGGGAGACTAATATTTGGTCCAGATGTGGCATCACTGTTTCTATCCATGCTTCTAATAGTTGGTCCAGCAATATTAAGTTTTCAATTATTTCTACAAGCCATGGTTTATTTCTCATCAGCATACCTCCTTTTAATGTGTTCATTGTACTGTTTGGAGGCTTTTCAGTAATTCCATTGCCAAATTGTAGTTATAGGCTTGGCCTGCATGTTGATGTGTGAAGTGACAAGTGCTATTAGAAACACAAGCTAGCTACACTTGATTTACTTTTAGCTTACTGAAACACTATTAGAACATGGCTTGCATCTCAAAGATTTACAAGTTTGACAATGACTCAAAAGTTTGCCCTTGACATATTGCATCAATTACCTGCCTCTAGTGGTCAAAGCATAACTGTGCTATCAAGTATCAACATAATATATGAGATTATGTGCATGAACGTGCCCATGTTATGTGCAATTCATGAGACATAGTTCATAAGATATGTCGAGTTGCTTACTTTTGTGTTAGAAAATAATGAAGTTTGGAATCTGTAGTCCTTTTTGAATGACCAGTTCTTATTTTGTAGATATACATTGTAACGGCCGCTTTCCGACCGTTCGTAGATTCTGCGTGCACGTGCCTTGACGTGCACGTAATTTAATTTGGCCTTTCTGAGCTCCGGCATATGCGATGCGATATGCCGTTGCGATCGTTTTGGGGTGTTGAATTTTATAGTAATTTTTGGGGACGTCTTTCAGAGCTCGTTTTCTCGCAAAACGACTTTGAATAATAGGGGCGTTTTAGTCATTTGGCACAAAACGCCGTTCCCAATTTTATGTGAAATTTTGGTAGACGTTACGCACGATCGGGCTCCGTAGATCTGTGCGTCTCGTCTCCACGATCGCCCCGGTATTTTCGGATTATTTTTCTGACGCCCGGATTGAAAGATATCGCCCGGATAAATCTGGACCGTTGAATTGCGCTGATCAATTTCGAAATTCAAAATTGTTAGCCAAATCTGGCTAAATCTCTCATCAAATCGTTTTAAATCTTTCCCTAAGCTGTTTCCCTAACCTCCTCTAGACTTAACCCAACCTGTACACCCTCTACCCCTTGCCCCTCACCCATTCAACCATTATCTTATGTCTACTTAGTTAATCTATACCATATTAATAATAATTTAATCCTTAACCCTAAAAAAAACCCTAAACCCAAATTGCTCAGCCGCCGCCCCCCTAAAATAAACCCCCAAATCCATGTTTTTCCCCCTCTCCCGTTTCTCCCTCACTCGCATCCACGGCAAGGCGCCGCCGAGCCGCCGGTGACCAATCGCCGTTGAGCCGCCTGTTTCCGTTCGCCCCGCCGCGATTCGGTTGCCGCACCGACCTCGCGGCGATCCACCGCCCCCGCGAACCCCTCGCGCCGCCGGCAACGCCCCTCGATCACCTCACCTCCTTCCGACGCGAGCTCCCCCCAGGCCGACATCCCCACCTCCAGGCTGCGCCCTCTGTCCTTTCCGACGGTCTCAGCTCGCCACCCTCTAGCCGCTGACGGTGCCACCTCATGGACCTCACTCCGGCCTGTTTTCCCCGCCCAGTCCCGTTGCACGCCGCCCAGGCCTCGGCAGCTACCGTCCTCCGACCCTCCACGCAGCCGATGAGTCCGCCAAGACTCCCTCTCGGCGCCGCTCGCCGCATCCCCTTGCGAGCAGCCGCCGGTGCGGCTGACCCCGATCCCCGTGCAACGCCCCGATGATCTCCTCGCTCGACGTTCGACCAAATCCGCTCGCTGTTTTGGACCCCCGGGGTTTTGTTTCCCGTCTTCTCGCTGTCACGCGGCTCTTCATCACCGTTTCCACTGATCACGGGCTGCTCTCGTGACTCGCCCGGTTGTCCGCTTTTTCCGTAGCCGTTTAGGCGCCTGTGACGACGCTCCTTGCCCACGGATCCTCCGTGCTCGCTGTTTTGACTCCCCGATCGCTTTCCACTATCTTCGCCCGCTGCCCTCACGTTCAGTCCGCTACCAGAGCGTGTCTGGCTATGCTACCCGTAGTCGAGACGTTGTTGACGCCGCAGGGCTCACGATCTTCTGGCATCGTGGCCGTTATCGCTACCATTCACATGCCGCCTCGTTACGTTACTCGCAACCGAGGCGATTCCGTTGCCGTTTCTTTGCACAACTCACGACCAAGGCGGTTCCGACGCTGTCCCTGTGCCGTGACATCTCGGCTGCGCTACCCGCAGCCGCTACGATCCTGAGACGATTCCGGGACGACCTCCACTGCGCTACCCGCAGTCGGGGACACGAGCACTGCCACCGTTTTCAGACTCGACGCCAGATTAAATGCGTGTTCCTCACACCAGGTTGGTCCCCCTAACTCGTAGCCCAACCCACACCGTAGCGAAACCAAAAACCTAACTAAAATCAGACAACTGTAACTAAATTTATTTTCTGCACCCTTAAAACGTTGTGAAACAGTAGATTCGACGACTGGACTTTTTGACTGCGCACATAGGATAGAATCGTCGAATAGGACTGAACATCAAAATTGTGACTTTGACAATTAGGGTAGTCCCGACAACCTAGAAATGAACCTAAATAGGATTATTGAAAATCGCGACCTGACACCGTCGCCGTGACACTGTTTCAGACGGACCACCGCAGACGTGACACCTGGACGAGACGCTCTGGACGGACGACACACTCGCCATCGCAGGAAAGTGTATCCCACTTGCACTTTCGGCCGTGCTTAGGCCTTAGTTGGTTAGAACTGATAACTGTGAACAAAAAGAACCGGACGTGAAATGATAGCGTCCGGGACGACTCCTGACGGCTCAGACTTGACGACGAAGTCTGAGCCTGACGACAACAATTTTTGATACTGTAGGGCTATCATGTGTGTGCGTGTGTGTGGACACCCTAGAATAACAACTCCCTACACTTGTCATGTCGTGTCCTGTTACACAAAAAGCCTACGGGCGTTTCGGATGCTTTCCTCCGCGAAAGTGATCCCTGTTACACAAAAAGCCTTCGGGCGTTTCGGATGCTCTCCATGCGAGAGTGATCCCCATGACTGTTATACAAAAAGCCTTCGGGCGTTTCGGATGCTCTCCATGCGAGAGTGATCCCCGTGATACAAAAAGCCTGCGGGCGTTTCGGATGCTCTCCATGCGAGAGTGATCCCCGTGATACAAAAAGCCTGCGGGCGTTTCGGATGCTTTCCTAGCGGAAGTGATCCCTGTTACACAAAAAGCCTACGGGCGTTTCGGATGCTTTCCTAGCGGAAGTGATCCCTGTACTTCTTGTCCTGAGTTCCTGGGTTGGGGTAGGGTTAAGCGTGCGCACGGCAAGAGGGTCTGATCCCCCTCGAACCGTAAGGCGTGAACCCTTCATGTCACACTTGTCTTGTCTTGTCCCGTCCTGTTTGTCCTGTCTTGTCCCGCCACGTCCTGACTTGTCTTGACACCTGTAGGTTAGTCCCCGTAGTTGGTAGCACACGCTACGACTACTACTTGTCCCGTCTTACTTTCCTGCTACGTTACTTCCTGTTGTGTTACCCTGTTATAACCACAGCATGCTAATCAACCAGTAAATTGTTGTGTAAAAGAACCTCAGCATGTAAATCAACCAGTAAACCGTTGTTTAAAGTTCGGTGCACTTGCAGTAAAGTCTAACCCTTCTTGTAGACTTTACCTGACGTACAGTTCCTTTTTCTTGGGTGCTGTACGTCAGGTGTTCAGCCAGAGTTCGTGGACGAGGCAGACTCACTGGAGTACGAGGAGCCGAGGACGTTGATTCAGAGTTCGTGCCTGACGAGGATCAGACCTTGAGGTCTTTTAGTCGCCACTTTCAGAGGTTTTTAGGTTTGTTTTTAAAACTTTTGTTGCCACGCTTAGGCTTCTTTTTAGACTTTGTACCAGTTGGATACTATATCTCCATATAAATGAATGCCATTTCCTTTCTGTACTTTTGTTGTTCCTAAACTTTATTAATGCAAGAACCTGAAAACTTTTAAAAATGGTACCCCTACAGACGCTTATTGGGTCCGAGCTTCACAGCTCCGGCCTAAGCGGGCCTTAGTCACGCTTCGCCTCCGTCCATTTTGGGAAGCGGGGCGTGACAGGTTTTAGTGGTGGCCCATGCAGGTCATGCAAAAGTTCGGAACAATAAAAGTACCGCATTCATTTAATATCCACGTACAAGTCTGAATTAGGTTCCCAGTCTTAGATGGTAGGAAGACTTAGATAGACATCTAGGTTGGATAGTTTGACGCCTTGGTTAAGATTTAGTCGCCCTCGTCCTAGAATACCTTAGTAGCCCACTTGACTCTGACCGTGTTGGATTTCTAGAGTCCTTTTAGTTTAGTCGCTCGCCTAGTTCCATCGACTTCGGGTCCGACAAAACGTGATCTTGTTCCTCTTGGGCCCTTCCCTGAGATTTCTCTATTACAGTCTAGTTCACTAGGAAGTCTTAGTGTTGAGCTTTCCCCTTATCTTTTGGCAGCCCGATAATTAGGAATCTTGGATTTCTAGCATCTTCCAATCGTTACACTCTTGTGATTATCAGCTGTAGAGTTCATCATAGCTTTCATAAATCTTATCTTAGGCGTATTCATCATACGATCATGTTTCGATTCACGTGATCGTTTCATAACACTTGTCGATAATCCTTCGAATCTCTCTGTTGCAAACCATGCTTCCTTTAAAAAGTATTTTAGAAACTCATTACTAAATTCTTCGCTCGGTTTAACTCCTTTGAAAACCCTTTATTATTATATATATATATATATATATAATTTCTTGCTTTTTGGTTGAAAGTTCCTTCTTGGATTTTAAAATCTCCTTGGTCGTCAATTTTCAAGTTACTATCTGGTAATTATTTCTAAACGGTATCCCTCATATTTTCAGTTTTAAAACCTAGTTAACATTCTCATAATTCAATTTTTACTTTTTCCGGACTATAAGATATATTTCTAATCGCTTACCGTATATACTTTTTAAAATATTTTCTAGACTAGAGGGAACTCCAATTATCTTATTGTTATTATTATATCAGTTCTATGTCTTCGTGACCACATTTTAAAATCTTTGTGTAAACTTAATTTCATTTGCAAAGCAATCGTTTCTCACCCTATCCATCCTTCCTTCGTCTTACTCTTTCCAAAATTTTATTTTGCTTCGTCTGCTCACATTTAAGTATATATATATATATATTTAAATGTATATGATACCATGTTTTGCACAAAATCCTTCTTACATAGTTAAATCATCTTAAAATAATTTTTGTTCCACCCAACCAACTATCTCCTTATCTCGCCTTATTTGAACTCGTTCCTTTCGAATCATTTCGTTACACCCCTGGCTTCTGTTTTCTTTAGCTTGTGTAGACATTAGCCCTTGTAGTTGTCTACGTTGTCTCTGGTTTAGGAGTAGTTCCTTTAGTAAGTGATGTCGTCGTAATGCTTGAGTATAGGTAGAGTGCGTAGACCTGTATGAGTGTGTATTCTTTAGGATCCCGATGATTGCTCTTTTTGTATCTTGAATGTGTACTCAGCGTTTACCATGGTATGCTTGGAGTTGTCTGGATGACAGTATTCATACTTAAATGAATAGTGTCATAGCAGGCAGTTCCTTAGACCTAGTTTTAGTTTTAATGAATGGTTTATCTTGGCTGTATGTGACGGTATCAAGACTTTGTTTTCTTTAAAACCAACCCTTTAAAGTTTTTTTTTTGAAATTAGCTCACAAGATCACAGATCAATTATCCTCCCTCATCCATTACCACGATTCCACACGTTTTTCCAAATGTTTAAAAATGTGTCATTGGTTTTAAGTTTTCCCTTTTCTCTTCTCTTTCTCTCCATTTAGAAATGTTATGTTATGGTTGTTATAGTTTTGGGACTAGCCATTATTATTGTAGGATTTGTTTGCGGATAGGCTCAGGGAGAGATGAGATTTGTTATAGCAATGATTGACCGATTTTGGAACAATAGGATATTGGGATAGATTTCTTCCGGATGAAAAGAACGGGTTGACCAAGACTTATTTATAAAACCGAAGTGTGGCGGACTCGATGGAGAATTCTGGTTGAACGAGATTATATGCTTGAAGATGAGAACTTATCAGACTTGATGCTTAGACGGGTGGTAGATAGGAGTAACTGCAGAGTATGGTAGGAGTTAGGGTGATTATGAGATTGAGTAGAGCTTTTATTAGCAACGAGACTTGATTGTTGAGTTGACGTGAGAAGACATTGGGAGTAACACGACGTGTTGAGACAAGTGGATGGTTAGGTTGTCGGATTTAATATTGGTTGAAAATAATTATAGTAGTAGGGTGAGATGAGATTTTGATAGTTAAATTATTTGGCGGATAAATTCATGGGAAGATATGACAAGGAATGTATTGAAGACACGACGATTGTTGATTGGTGAAGGTATTAAAGGATTGGACAAAGTTTTTGTTTTAGATTGGCGGTTGACTAGAATCTCATTTTGGAGATTGATTAATATTGGGAAGAGATTGAGAAAATTTAAAGATGTTATGGAGCGATAATGTTTAGTGGAGTGGTATGGTATGGGAATATGATTATTAATCTTTGGTGAGGCCTCAGAGTTGGAAATTTGAACTGTAGTGATGGGTCTATAGTTAAGAATTAAGAGGTGAGTTTAGTCGTGGCATTGTCCAGTGAAGAGATGGATTATGATGGATTATTGAGGAACGTTTATTCGAAGTTACAGGATTAGGAATCTTTATGAGTAAATATGATAGTTGCGTGTATAAGGTTATATGGGTAATATTATTATTATTGGTGTAAGTGATTCCGAGGACGGAATCATTTCTAAGGCGGGTAGAATGTAACGGCCGCTTTCCGACCGTTCGTAGATTCTGCGTGCACGTGCCTTGACGTGCACGTAATTTAATTTGGCCTTTCTGAGCTCCGGCATATGCGATTCGATATGCCGTTGCGATCGTTTTGGGGTGTTGAATTTTATAGTAATTTTTGGGGACGTCTTTCAGAGCTCGTTTTCTCGCAAAACGACTTTGAATAATAGGGGCGTTTTAGTCATTTGGCTCAAAACGCCGTTCCCAATTTTACGTGAAATTTTGGTAGACGTTACGCACGATCGGGCTCCGTAGATCTGTGCGTCTCGTCTCCACGATCGCCCCGGTATTTTCGGATTATTTTTCTGACGCCCGGATTGAAAGATATCGCCCGGATAAATCTGGACCGTTGAATTGCGCTGATCAATTTCGAAATTCAAAATTGTTAGCCAAATCTGGCTAAATCTCTCATCAAATCGTTTTAAATCTTTCCCTAAGCTGTTTCCATAACCTCCTCTAGACTTAACCCAACCTGTACACCCTCTACCCCTTGCCCCTCACCCATTCAACCATTATCTTATGTCTACTTAGTTAATCTATACCATATTAATAATAATTTAATCCTTAACCCTAAAAAAAACCCTAAACCCAAATTGCTCAGCCGCCGCCCCCCTAAAATAAACCCCCAAATCCCTGTTTTTCCCCCTCTCCCGTTTCTCCCTCTCTCGCATCCACGGCAAGGCGCCGCCGAGCCGCCGGTGACCAATCGCCGTTGAGCCGCCTGTTTCCGTTCGCCCCGCCGCGATTCGGTTGCCGCACCGACCTCGCGGCGATCCACCGCCCCCGCGAACCCCTCGCGCCACCGGCAACGCCCCTCGATCACCTCACCTCCTTCCGACGCGAGCTCCCCCCAGGCCGACATCCCCACCTCCAGGCTGCGCCCTCTGTCCTTTCCGACGGTCTCAGCTCGCCACCCTCTAGCCGCTGACGGTGCCACCTCATGGACCTCACTCCGGCCTGTTTTCCCCGCCCAGTCCCGCTGCACGTCGCCCAGGCCTCGGCAGCTACCGTCCTCCGACCCTCCACGCAGCCGATGAGTCCGCCAAGACTCCCTCTCGGCGCCGCTCGCCGCATCCCCTTGCGAGCAGTCGCCGGTGCGGCTGACCCCGATCCCCGTGCAACGCCCCGATGATCTCCTCGCTCGACGTTCGACCAAATCCGCTCGCTGTTTTGGACCCCCGGGGTTTTGTTTCCCGTCTTCTCGCTGTCACGCGGCTCTTCATCACCGTTTCCACTGATCACGGGCTGCTCTCGTGACTCGCCCGGTTGTCCGCTTTTTCCGTAGCCGTTTAGGCGCCTGTGACGACGCTCCTTGCCCACGGATCCTCCGTGCTCGCTGTTTTGACTCCCCGATCGCTTTCCACTATCTTCGCCCGCTGCCCTCACGTTCAGTCCGCTACCAGAGCGTGTCTGGCTATGCTACCCGTAGTCGAGACGTTGTTGACGCCGCAGGGCTCACGATCTTCTGGCATCGTGGCCGTTACCGCTACCATTCACATGCCGCCTCGTTGCGTTACTCGCAACCGAGGCGATTCCGTTGCCGTTTCTTTGCACAACTCGCGACCAAGGCGGTTCCGACGCCGTCCCTGTGCCGTGACATCTCGGCTGCGCTACCCGCAGCCGCTACGATCCTGAGACGATTCCGGGACGACCTCCACTGCGCTACCCGCAGTCGGGGACACGAGCACCGCCACCGTTTTCAGACTCGACGCCAGATTAAATGCGTGTTCCTCACACCAGGTTGGTCCCCCTAACTCGTAGCCCAACCCACACCGTAGCGAAACCGAAAACCTAACTAAAATCAGACAACTGTAACTAAATTTATTTTCTGCACCCTTAAAACGTTGTGAAACAGTAGATTCGACGACTGGACTTTTTGACTGCGCACATAGGATAGAATCGTCGAATAGGACTGAACATCAAAATTGTGACTTTAACAATTAGGGTAGTCCCGACAACCTAGAAATGAACCTAAATAGGATTATTGAAAATCGCGACCTGACACCGTCGCCGTGACACTGTTTCAGACGGACCACCGCAGACGCGACACCTGGACGAGACGCTCTGGACGGACGACACACTCGCCATCGCAGGCAAGTGTATCCCACTTGCACTTTCGGCCGTGCTTAGGCCTTAGTTGGTTAGAACTGATAACTGTGAACAAAAAGAACCGGACGTGAAATGATAGCGTCCGGGACGACTCCTGACGGCTCAGACTTGACGACGAAGTCTGAGCCTGACGACAACAATTTTTGATACTGTAGGGCTATCATGTGTGTGCGTGTGTGTGGACACCCTAGAATAACAACTCCCTACACTTGTCATGTCGTGTCCTGTTACACAAAAATCCTACGGGCGCTTCGGATGCTTTCCTCCGCGAAAGTGATCCCTGTTACACAAAAAGCCTTCGGGCGTTTCGGATGCTCTCCATGCGAGAGTGATCCCCGTGACTGTTATACAAAAAGCCTTCGGGCGTTTCGGATGCTCTCCATGCGAGAGTGATCCCCGTGATACAAAAAGCCTGCGGGCGTTTCGGATGCTCTCCATGCGAGAGTGATCCCCGTGATACAAAAAGCCTGCGGGCGTTTCGGATGCTTTCCTAGCGGAAGTGATCCCTGTTACACAAAAAGCCTACGGGCGTTTCGGATGCTTTCCTAGCGGAAGTGATCCCTGTACTTCTTGTCCTGAGTTCCTGGGTTGGGGTAGGGTTGAGCGTGCGCACGGCAAGAGGGTCTGATCCCCCTCGAACCGTAAGGCGTGAACCCTTCGTGTCACACTTGTCTTGTCTTGTCCCGTCCTGTTTGTCCTGTCTTGTCCCGCCACGTCCTGACTTGTCTTGACACCTGTAGGTTAGTCCCCGTAGTTGGTAGCACACGCTACGACTACTACTTGTCCCGTCTTACTTTCCTGCTACGTTACTTCCTGTTGTGTTACCCTGTTATAACCACAGCATGCTAATCAACCAGTAAATTGTTGTGTAAAAGAACCTCAGCATGTAAATCAACCAGTAAACCGTTGTTTAAAGTTCGGTGCACTTGCAGTAAAGTCTAACCCTTCTTGTAGACTTTACCTGACGTACAGTTCCTTTTTCTTGGGTGCTGTACGTCAGGTGTTCAGCCAGAGTTCGTGGACGAGGCAGACTCACTGGAGTACGAGGAGCCGAGGACGTTGATTCAGAGTTCGTGCCTGACGAGGATCAGACCTTGAGGTCTTTTAGTCGCCACTTTCAGAGGTTTTTAGGTTTGTTTTTAAAACTTTTGTTGCCACGCTTAGGCTTCTTTTTAGACTTTGTACCAGTTGGATATTATATCTCCATATAAATGAATGCCATTTCCTTTCTGTACTTTTGTTGTTCCTAAACTTTATTAATGCAAGAACCTGAAAACTTTTAAAAATGGTACCCCTACAGACGCTTATTGGGTCCGAGCTTCACAGCTCCGGCCTAAGCGGGCCTTAGTCACGCTTCGCCTCCGTCCATTTTGGGAAGCGGGGCGTGACATACATTTGATATCACAAATGCAGGTACCAAGATACACAGTTCACACATCATTCATATGTTGAAAGCACTTGTGAACATGGCAAACAATAAAATTCAGAACGGATGTATTGCACAATTAATTGGACCTGTCAGTTGCTATAACATTTGATTTCCATATTTTCCCAGGTAATATCTACTGGAAATATTCACATATCTTTAACTTGTCATTTATGTCTCACTAAATATTCCCTTGCATACATCACTTCCAAACTAAGTTCTAAAGATAAATATGAGTATCTTCATTGTACTAACTTAATAAAAAAAATTACATATCTATACTTACAAAGATATCTCTCGCAAAATCATTTGGATAAGACCCATCCTCTCTGGAACGTGTCAACAACACCATATCTGTCTGGGTAGGGTCCACTCCAGTTTCCGTAGCCTAATGCATCCACTTCACTGATTAGGGCAATAACTAAAACAACATGGAATCGAAAACAAAATATTTAAATCTTCATTCAATATTTATTGTGATAAGTTGTAGATACCACTAAACCATAAAGTTGAGCTAGTCGACATAGCCCTGTAGTTGATGACAGTCTTGCTTAAAAGCATTCTCCCTATTCTTCTCACGATTATCCTTCAATAAAGATAAAGATTTGACACAATGTTATCATCTTGGAAAATATAAAATGAAATGTATTACTTAAAGTATAACAATTTATAAAATTATCGGCCACTTCTGAAAATCTTAGAGCAATGAGGATGCTACTTTCTTGCGCTGGCGTCTTGCACGACTACTCTCACCCTCTAATGCCATATGTAACTGCAATAAACTCACAAATTAAACAAGTTACAATATAAATGAGGATCAATCAAACCCAATATAAATGATGTTGCTTTTTTATCTTAAAGCATATGCCATAGTTACAGTAAACGTTTTAAACATGTACATCTATTAATTACAATCCACAAATAATATGGCAAACAATATTTCCCATATTTTTCATTAGTTATACATGTACATATGCCTTTATCAAATACAAAACTAGAAACTATGTACAGATTCCAAAGGGCAAATTAACATTAAACCGAGAAAACTGAAACATCTAAAACTGCATAACTTGTAGAAAATCTGAAAGAGATTTTTCTTTTGATTTGACACATGTCAAAATACATTAAAAGTTCTCACCACACCATTATGCCTCTCTTGATTTTAATAGTCCCAATAATAACTATCATTTGGCATGTGTTATCTCCTATCAAAACTACTTCACTGTCAATCTTCACATATGTAGTGAACCAATCAAAATAGAACACATGAAAGAAATATCCGAAATTCAGCACCAAATTATCAAGTAGGCAAGCACCGAATTTCTGTTGGCAATAGGTACTGAGCAGAAGTCCAATAGTTTCTGTCATTGCTCCTTGAGCAGAAGCATGAATGACATTGAGGAATATAATAGGTACATGCCTGAGGCCCCAACCTTTCTCTTGAACGAAAAAACGGATTTCTGTTGCAGATATAAACTTGTCAGCCAACCTACAGAATTTCTATAATAAGAATGTTTTGGTTTTTCAAATTTTGTGTGTGTGTGTTTGTCTACAATGCATAATGCACTTCAACCACAATTTATTGATTTTCACCAGATAACATCCTAGAACAGTAAGTCAATGAAGTGGATATCAATCTCATAAAAGTTACAGAGAATCATAAATTATTTTAAAAATAATTAAAAAGAGCAGTCCACCATATCTCATCATAATATTGATAACTCCACATGATTAAGCAAGCAAGAACACTAACCAGAACGATCTCATCTACCAAATCAAAGTACAAATCAAGCCAAAAAAGGGGAATCTAAGAAAATACATAGGTACCAATGCAATAACCCATTGATATCAATACCTTCCACACACACAAAATTCAACAACCCATACAAAAAACATGCAAAATGTCCAACACCAACAAATCCTACAACAATCAAAACAAAAACAACCAGGCAATGCATATAGATACAAACATCTCTCAATAAAGAAAGTATAGTAGCTGCTCAAACTTCAAATCTCGAGTATATATAGATATAAATATAGATAGATGATACCTAGATAGGCAATGTGAGCAGGGTGTACAATATTTGTATATTTCCTTTCTACTCTGCCCACTTCTTTTCCTTTCTTTATTTTGAAACGTAAGAGGCATTTCATGTTGTTCATTCGGATCAGCAAAGAAAACTTTTCAAGCTGAAGATACATCATAATTTAGTAATTACATATCGTTGGGCTTCTTACATAAAACCATCGTATGGGCTAAATTCTGGACACAATTTTTTTTGGATACATCGGAAAGCATTCTGAACACTATTTCAATGGGCTTGGATAGGGAAAACCTCTCCCTACATTACATAAAAGAATCAACGAGCTTGGGAGGTGTCCTGTACATAACAATGTTCATTTATTGAACAGAATATCATTGGATGTAATAAATCTTGGATTATTATCTTATCCCCATGCGTAAGTGACATGGATTCAAAAAGCTGCCCTAAATTATAAGAGGTTAACAGGTCATGAGAGATCTCTCACCTCACTTGTCTGATGAAATGATATATTTTCTATCACAACAGTCATGTAAGACAAAAAATACATGTTATAACCACTTATACGATGAAATGAAGTATTTTCTATCACAACAGTCATGTATAACAAAAATTACATGTTATAACCACTTATACTTTGTAATGAAGATTACATCACGTTAAAAAAATTTGCATGATGAAATCCTACAAATAGAACAGTTTTGATCCATTCAAAAAAAAATGAACCGAAGACATGCCTGAACGATATTAGTGTGTAAATTAATCATGATATTATTTCTTCTTATTTTCTGATCATCTTTATCAAAATATATAACCTGTTAAGCCTTTAAACAAAGTAAACCTAACAAACTGTTACATCATAAAATCCTATATAAATGAAGCCTTTACGATACATTGAAGATTGTGAATTAAAGACGTGAATGAACTAAATTAATGTATAGATTAAGCGGTGAATTTCTTCTAACATTCAGTCTTCTTCCAAATAACTTCCTAAGCAATGAAAGCAGAATTCATAAGGCGAATGCAAGCGCACATTTTTGAACTTATCAAATTGATGTTTAAAAATTGCTAGTGCTTACTATAAGTATGGAAGATATACTAGCAAAAAATGGGCACAGTGACGAAGCTACAATACCATGCAATCTACTGACAGTAACTGCCACCGGAAATAGTTCATTCCTTGAAGAACTTCTTAGAGCTGGGATGGATCCTGATGTTGGTGATTCCAAAAGGAAGAACACCATGGGTATATGTTCTCATATGATTGCATACGAAGCTGATCACTTACTAAATTTAATTCCACAGTATTCCAATTTCACATAACAAATGATTTCGAATGTAATTGCATCATAAAGAACCTGAAACCTAAGTTCAAAAAAGAAAAAAAATGAATTTTGCATGTAACTTTCAATTACATTTCAGTAATTATCATATGACCTTTGATATATAAACATATGAAGTTTCATATCATATACCAGAAAGAGCCATGTCAATTTCATTCATAATGATAGCTCCTAGGAGATAATTGAGCCACCTTCTACTCCTCAAGCAACCATCATGAGATGCAACAATTTGGTCATGTATTTCCTTTTCATGACCAATTCAACTTTAAAGGGGTTTATAGATCTAATACAGAAACCATCAGGTAAAAAATATAACATGTGTCCCTTGTTTTTGAACATTTTGGTGACAAATCCTCTATAACTCTAGTACATCACATAGCAGCACATAGCAGCACATAGTACATCACATTATATACAAAAATTAGATAAATCTAGTGTTATTTTTTTCTTACGATGATGATGTCAGTGATAACTTCTGGCAATCGCTAAGAAAACCTGATGAAATTGGCGAGCACAAAGTCAGTAGAAATCAGTAGAAATCGCTAGAACTCGGCTGGAACGGTGGAGAAAAACCTGATGCAAAGATCTGGTGAACAATCAACAGAATAAGCTAGCAAAGGAGCCCTCATGGATATCAGATCAAGATAAATTTATGTTATTTTTGCTTACGGGGAAGATGTCGGCGATGATATCTGGGAATCGCCAAGAAAAGCTGACGAAATCGACGAGCACAAACTACGGAAAAAAAAAGAAAGATACCCTGTGAGGATTGAAAAAATAGAAACCATGTCCGAAACTTGAGAATCATTCACATACCTGAGGGGATCATTGCGATTTGCAGCCTAGCATTTTACAGACAAAGATCGGCTCGAAGAAATAAAAAACTTCGACGTTGCTTGAAGCGATTTGCAAATCCGCTCGCAGAAATTGACGATGAAGGATACGAACCAACTCCAATTTGCAGATCCATGCAAGAGTGAAGAGCACCACGATTTGCCGATCCGCACGAATAAATCGACGATGACGGAGAAGAGCCCCACGATTTGCAGATCTGCTCAAAGAAATCGACGACGACGGAGAAGAACGATCTCAAATTTACAGATCCCATAAGAAATCGACGATGACGGAGCAGAAATCGACGATTTGCAAATCAGCAGAAGGAATCGCGTTGAAGAGAACGAACTCAAAGATGAGGGATATAACTGTGTTCTTTGGGGATGTAATCAATAACGCCTGGCGAAGTGAGCTATGATGGTTATTTGTAGCGGTTCTAAACCGCTACAAACAAAGATTTCTGTCGGTTTACGCCCACTAGAAATTTGTTTATATTTTATTTTATTTGTCCCTTGTACTGGCGGCTCGCAATCGCTGGAAATTAAACATCGGATCGAATTTTAATGGCGGTCTTTGACTGCCACAACATTTTTCCTAGCGGTTACGAACCGCTAGTACGAAAAAAATTTCCCGCTTCCTTTGGCGGGGTTTTTTCCCTGTCAATTGAAGAGATTCCTTTTTAGTTATAGCGGTTCCGACCCGCTGGAAAATTCTTGTTGTTTACTAGCGGGTCGAAACCGCTACAAATAAGTGATTTTTGACGGTTTTATAAACTGCTACTAGAGTAACCGCTACAATTAACCATGTCTTTTGTCGTGGATATCCCTATCTCGACGCTTCTATGACCACAAACACTTTAAGACTCAAGCTACTAATGGTCAGACATTTCTTATAATCGCGATCTCTATCTAGAAACATGTATAACCTTACTACAAGTTTAAGGAAATTATCTAAGCAATATATATTAATAGAAAATTACTGAGACAATTTGTACCAGAAAGCATATTTTCACTCATGAACAAGATGTTTACATATATAAATTGCCTCAAGGGCATACATCTCTCAACATCTGACACTTGCACTCAGGCCCATTTATCATGGAATCTCATACCACATTTACACATTAGTCTTTACAGACGGTCGCATGACAGTGCCTTTGTTAATGGATCTGCTATGTTGTCCTCTGAACAGACTCTAAGGAGTTCTATGTCTTTCCTCTTTTCAATATCCCTTATCAGGTGATACTTCAAAAGAATGTTTCTGGATCTCTTGTGTAATATTGGTTCTTGAACCAGACTGATGGTTGCATTATTGTCACAATACAGAGGTATTGGATCTTTAACTGCAGGCATCATCCCTTACTGGTTTATGAACTTTCTCATCCAGACAGCTTCCTTTTTCGCATCATTGACCGCTATGTACTCGGCCTCCATCGTGGAGTCTGCAACAGTGTCTTGCTTGGAACTTCTCCAACTGACTACTCCTCCGGTGAGAGTGAAAACATATCTAGAGATCAATTTGCTATCATCTATATCACTTTGAAATCTGGAATCTATGAAGCCTTCAACCTTGAGCTCTTCACTTCCATAAATCAAGACCAATTCTTTAGTCCGCAAGTACTTAAGAATTGTCTTGACGGCTTTCCAGTGTTCTTCTCCAGGGTTGGACTGATATCAACTTACTGCACCTAGTGCATATACGACATCAGGTCTGGTACATAGCATGGAATACATGATAAATCCCATAGCTGAAGCATATGGGATCTTACTCATGTGTTCCCCTTCCAAGTCAGTTTTTGAAGACATCTTCTTGGAAAGGTTTATTCCATGATTGGCTGGTATAAATCCACCCTTATTGTTTTCCATGATAAACCGTTTTAGCACGGTGTCAATGTACCTGGCTTGGGACTGACCTAGCATCTGTTTAGATCTATCTCTATAGATCTTTACACCTAATATGTAAAATGCTTCTCCCAAGTCTTTCATGGAAAAGTTAGTTGATAGTCATTCCTTTACAGTCTTCAACATCCCTATATTGTTGCCTATTATAATAATATCATCCACGTAATGTACGAGGATGACTAAAGAATTTTCACTGGTTTTCTTATAAATACATGGATCATCCTCATTTCTGACAAAACCAAACTCTTTGACTGTTTTGTCAAAACAGATGTTCCAACTCCTTAATGCCTGCTTAAGTCCATAGATAGACCTATGCAGTCTACACGTTTTTCCTTCACTCCTACTGACTTCGAAACCTTCTGGCTGAGTCATGTAAATCTGCTCCTCTAAATCACCATTTAGAAAAGAAGTCTTTACATTCATTTGCCAGATTTCATAATCATAATGGGCAACAATAGCGAGTATGATCCGGATAGACTTATGCATGGCGACTGGTGAGAAAGTCTCGTCATAATCTATTCCTAGAATTTGACGATAACCTTTCGCTACATCCTAGCCTTGTATGTTCCTATCTTTCCATCTGCACCAATCTTCTTCTTGAAGATCCATTTGCAGCCAATGGGAACACTTCCCTTGGGCACATTATCTAAGGTCCATACCTCATTTACGTGCATGGATTCAATTTCGGATCTCATTGCATCTAGCCATTTATTAGAGTATCTACTCTTAATGGCATCTTGGAAGCTAATAGGATCATCATCTAATATGACGCCATTCTCAACCCCTTTGTCTATGATAAAACCATAGTACCTATCAAAGACTTGAGGAATCCTATCAGACCTCCTAACGACTGGTTGGAAAACATCAGGTTCTGATTCTCCCACTGGTTCTGACACATGTTCTTGCATTAATTTTCTTTCTAAACATTCGTCCAGATCTACCAACTTGCCAACAACTTCCTTCATAAAGAATTCGTTTTCTAAATAGATGGCATGTTTGGAGACAACAATCTTTTGTGTCTCCAAATGGTAGAAGATGTACCCTGAATAATGTTTCTGGTACCCAATGAATTTACACAAGACAGATCTATCTTCCAGTTTTTCTGGATTATGCCTCTTGACATATGCAGGACAACCCCATACCTTTAAATGGTTAAGGTGGAGTTTCTTGCCACTCCATATCTGATATGGAGTTGTCGACATAGATTTTGACAGAACTCTGTTAAGAATGTAGGCAGCCGTCTGTAGAGCATAGCCCCAGAGGGAGGGAGGAAAGTTATGCTGGTTAAGAACGGTTATTATCAGAAATCCTATAAACGGATTATGATGAAACTTTTTTGCCAACAGATGTGTACAAATCTGTTCGGATCAGACTCGATGTCATTACTCATGATGACCATGAATACTGGAATATGTTTGTTTTCTAAATATGATTTAGAAGAACAAACTTATACAGTTTTCAAGGTCAGTGGGAGTGAATAAAAGGCACGCGAGGCATCAAGGAGCTGGAACATATGTTTTGACAAAGTGGTCAAAGAGTTTGACACTTTATCAGAAATGACTATGAATCGTGCAGATGACTAGTGACCATTTCGAATTATTCTCGTAGAACACGATACGCTGGATCAGATCCAGGCAAGAAAAATTTTATGGATTTCAAGAGACCAAGGAAACGATTTGGATAAGATTCAAATCTGTGATCTAGTAGAAATATAGAACCCATTAAGTCTATACAGTAGACGGTTTAGCAGATCCACTCACGAATGCTCTACCATATTAAGTCTAGAGAGACTTATGTGCAAATGTGGTATAAGATATCGAGATAAATGGGACAGAGTGCAAGTGGGAGATATACAAACATCTTGTTCGAAATAACAGTAAGCTGTTTGGTAAGAATTTACCTAATTTAATAATAGTATAGTCTTCATTAGAACTTATGTATAGTTCTGAGACTTAATGCAAGGTCAAACATATAGAAAGATGGAGATCTCGGTCATGGAGAAGTATTTGACCGATTGTAGCATAGGTCTAAAAACATTCCTAGTCATAGATGTTTCGAAAAAGGGATATTGACACATCAAATAGACCATTGTGTCTTAGTCTTCACCATGGAGTAGTGATGATGATCTCATGGTCTTTTGACTTGGCGAAGTCGAAGACGAGACACATGTACTCGTTGGAGAATGAGTTCACTGAATGACCCATAGAGAGTTATCATATGGTTAACAATGACTAATATGTCAGTAATAACTCTCGGTGATGATAGACAAGTTGGTCCTTAGACTTGAGATCATTGTACGAACCTGTACGTGAACTGTGTCACTTAGATCTCTGGTCTAGATTCGGGAAAAGCCCCATTGAAAGGTCTTTAGTTGGTTACACTTGAAGCGTGCAAGGAAAGTAATGACCAAGATAAGATTCGTCTCTCCCGGTCAAGGAAATTAGTGTCGCACGTATTAGTTCGATCTTTAGTAAAAACTATGGCCAGAGTATGTTGGAAGAAGTCCAGCATTATTTAACTAAAGATCGATTGAGACTAACCGGTTTCGAGCTATTGTCGTTGACATTTAACCAAACCCTAGGCTTGACTCAGTGACATAGCTTAGACGAAGGGACTAAAACTGCAGTATTCATCACAGACATAGTCAAGTTTGTTCCGAACATACTCATGTCGATGAGTTAACCACATAGTTATGATACCAAAATAGGGACAGAACTTGCTGCTTGTGGTCACTGACATCTGGGGTTTCGAGCCCTACATGTAGTAGGGTCATGCTGTAGGGTCTCATACAGAGTGAGACCTTCGTCATGTAATATGTAGGATTAGGGAGAAAATGCATTTGATGCAAGAGACAACAAACTGCAAAGAGGTTGCAGATAACTTCTGCATTCGGGATAAATGATCCTGAGTGCCAGTGGAAGATGTTGAGGGATGTATGCCCTCGGTTTATTTTTATTTGATGCAAATTGATTTTAATATTAGATGTGGAAAATTGTCTATGATGCAAAAGAAAATTAAATATGTCGTAAAATGTTTACGTTCATATTTCATATAATAAATGCATGGAAAAGGGTTACCTGGATGACGTGATCGTCCCGGACTAAACGCAAGTTCAAACGACGTCCAAAACGGACTCCAAACCAGAAAGTTAGAGCCAAAACATCAAAATAGGTCCATTTAGTGCATTGCGGATCGGGGCCCACACCCGCATGAGCCTGACCTGGGGCATCCTGACCTGCTTGGCGGGCGGGTGCCAGCGCCCACTAAGCAGGTGCCTGACCCACCTGGCGTGTGGGCACTCATACCTGCAAGGGCGGGCGCCTGACCCGCCCGCTGGGCGGGACATACTCGCCCTAGCGGGCTGGGGCTCACTCGCGCTTGCGAGTGGGCGCCCGTCCCGCTTTGCGCCGGCTGCGCGCCTATGGGGCACGTGCCCAGCGCTGGCATTGGGCTTGTTATCCACACGCACCCATCCGACGGCTGGGCTTGTGGGGCCCACTGTGGGCCCCACACTTCCAAGGTTTTGTGACATATTGTTTTGGCAACTACAGTTTGCGAAACTGCATAGTTTTTGGGCTATCTTTGGACCCTTATTTGACGGGTCAAACGGACTCGGAATGGAACGCTGTTTTTTCCTACGCGTTCATCGTTCAACCCTCTGCACAACAATGTATAACATCGTTTTTGGAGCTTAACAGTGAGGGAGAGAAAATTCGTCAAAGTTTGGCCTTCGCATAAGGCAAACAAAATTATTTTTCTTCTCCAAAAAATTTAGCCCTACATCGGTAATTAAGAAATAGCAGGGGTCAGCCGCCAATATAAATAGGGGCATATTCCGTCCTTGAAACTCGCACCAAGCTCCAGATCTAAGTAGCTCTATTAAACGTGAGTAAGCTCGGATCTAAGCTTAAATTAATATTCCCACTTCTTCCTAAATTCTTCTTTGCTCTTGATCAGGCTCTAGCAAAGCTATGAAGGAGTTTGGATCGGATCCGAAGTCTTGACGGAGGATCCAATCAAGGTGAAACTTTCTTCAACGTGTGGTTGGCTCGGCGACAAGGGTGTTACTCGCCTCAGGACGTGGTGCGGTTTTGGGACGCGGTTCGGCTCGGGACGTGGTTTGGCTTAGAAGAAGAGGCTCATGGAATCGCTTCGGAGTCAAAGAAATGTTGCTGAAAACGACGCTTCGTATTCTGCGAAAAAGAAGCGAAAGGTATGTAGTTGATTAACATGCGTTTATAATAGATCTATCTTTAGGGGTTGATCTGACCCAACCCCGAGATAGTAGAGATTTTGGCTTGGGGTTTAACTCTTTAGTGCTAGACTTAAAATAGTTTTAAGTTCGGTTTTCTGCAGCTTTTATGTTTTCGCCATTCATCCGACTTATGTCGTATATTAATTTTACAGCCTAAGGACCCCAAAAAAAAACCATCATAAATTTGATTCGAAACTTTGTTGCGGCAAAAATATCTGATAATGTGATGTATTTCGAATATTGTAATTGGGATTGATATTTGTTATACCTCTTTACGTGGATGAGACCGATTTCTCTTTGGTTGATGGCTACACTAACGGTTGCATGCCTTGTTTTTTGGATCTATATACCATTTAGTTCGCTTTCTTCATGAACCTTCGTTGTCTACCCTTCCAAGTACTTTGGCCAAAGCCCATTCAAATATGCTAAAACCTCGTGTTCAGTTTCAAAGTTGGTTTCCAATCTTTTAGGTATAACAATTGCTCTTTGTTTTGCCACTCATTACGTGTGGACGTTGAAGTGAACGCACCTAATGTTTTCTACACTGTCGATATTAATATTCAAACGATCCACTACTGGTGTTATACTCATTTCTGTACGAGATTGAAACTGCATCAAGTATTTAGTCATGCATAAGAAATCTAACTACTGGTGTTATACTCATTTTTGCAAAGCATGACACTAACATCGTTCCCAAGCATGATGGTACTTATATCTCCTTGTTTCCTGAGGAATATGAGGATATGATCCTTTACTTCAATCTAACTATTGACCATGCTTAGACTTTTCTCGGGACGTGCCATGCATTTATGGGATGTAATTATGAGATCAGCTTAACCCTTCAGTGATATCAGAGTCTACTTGATCTATTTTATTTGCAATTATAAAATGCATAGGATGCAGCATATTTCTCCATGAGATGGATGTTGATCATTAAGCTATTAATATTGTCGTTTCATGTGATGTTTTTATTTTCGAAAAATTGTTTTTCGAAAATTAGATCTAATTTTAAAAGTCATGTGATAATTTTAAAAATTAGATCTTTATAATTATTTGATGATTATTAATGTAACTTAAATTTGTGAGATATTTTTAAAGTTGCATGTTGTTTCAGAGTGTTTTCTCACTACAAAAGCGTTGACCGTGGACACCCGGTCAACGTGGTCAAGGGATCCGCTTGGGTCCCTTGGATGCGTCGAATCGATGCGGTCGAGGCGCGAGTCGGAGCTGCAGACGGCGTGGAGCGTGTCGGCTGGGCCGAATCGGGGTCCTCGGTCGTCGGTAGGGCGAGGGGAAGCCTCGGCCCGGGTTGAGACGCTCGGCCTCGGTCGGACTTGCTCGGCCTCGGCGGTCGGACGCCGAGGGGTAGCCTCGATCGTCCAGCTGGTTACGGGGTCGGCGAGGGGCGGAGTGGAAGCCTCGGCCCGTGGATCGGATGTCCTCCTGCGCAGACGAGAACGCTCGTTAGGGGGCCGGACCTTGGTTCCGGCCAAATCCCCTCCGATGCCTAAGTCAGACGGTGATCTGAGAGAGGAGGCCCGGCGGAGTCGGTTCGACTCGAGAGGAGATCTGAACGGCGTCTCACGGCGCGAGCGGGGGAGGAAGGAGATGAAATGGGGGAACAAGGTCGTTGATGGAGTACCTTAGGTTTTAGATACCTCAGATGCGGTCCTTTGTCCTGTCGTCCTCCTAGCCCTTTTATAGAGCTCCCGGCGTGATTGCCCCCGGCCCACGTCGCTCATCCGCCCTCAATCGTGCCCCCTCGATCCGCCCCTCCGTCGCCGCTCCCTGCGCCATGCCAGCACCTCCCCATTACCGCCATTTAGTGGTCGCGGAACCGGGGGAGCGGTTATCGCAGGAGTGGGCGAGTGACCAGCGTGTTACCGGGGCCGGGTCGACATTCGGGGGGGGTCCCTTATAGGGCCTTATCGAGTGGGCCTGAGCGCGTAGATGGGCTTCGGAGCCGGCAGTCGGGCTTCTGGGCTCGTGTCTTTCGGGTCTCGGTCGAATAGGCGTAACAATTGCCCCCATCGGTCGGGTTGATCGGCTTCGGCCGGTTCGGCTCGGCCGATGTGACTTCCACCGACTTTGACAGGTTCGTCAGTTGATGCTGACTCATTTATTAGTCGTCATCATGAGTTGGTCCGTTCGATACTTTTAAGGCGCGGGCTCCGAAGCGCCGTAGGTCCTCTGATGCTGCCACGTGTAGCTGCAAGCTTATCCCCACCGTTCGCGGGGTCGTCTTAAGTTGGGAAGCTGAGGGGTTCGTGAGCCGCCATCGGTGGGGTCGATCAGCCTTGGCTAGCTCGGTTCGACCGTTGTGCCTCCTGGGGTTCCGAGTGGCGCTTCAGTCGAGGCGTGGTCATAAATGTAGGTCATGATGAGGCGGATCGATTGGACTTCCTTTGGCGCCGATTTCGAAACGCCGCCGGTTCTTCGAGGCCTGCCACGCGTTCTTGTCAGGCGCTTCGAATTCGCCCCTGCGCCCTGTATATAAATCCCCAGCTGCGTTGATCTCCACTTTTCTCTTGCTCTTCCATTGTTCTAGGCTTTCCACAACTCGGAGTTTCCCGTCGCCTTCGCTTCCTTGTCTCCTCCAAACTAGTTAAAAGGTAATTCCTCTCTTGCTTTCGTATTATGGCTGCTCTTAGGATAGGCGGCTCTGGCCAAGGGGTGAGGGATTCTCTGGAGTCCAGGCGGCGCGGGCCCCGGCTAGTGGGATCTGGTTCCTCCGCTAGGAGTCGTCCCCTCCGAGATAAGGGGAAGGGGAAGCTCTTCCCAGACTTCGCCTGTGATGACGTGGCGTCGGCTGCCGTGCGGCTTAACGTGCCCCCGGTTGTCCTCCGAACGCCGTCGGGGACCCCTCCTTCAGTGGCCACGGAGATCTGGGAAAGGTATCTCTGCTTCCCATACGATGTCCGTGTTCCATTCGCCGACGAGCGGATTTGCCTTCCGAGGAGCAATGAGGTCGGCGTCTACGTCGAGATGTTTCGCCTGGGTCTTCGTTTCCCGCTCAATCCCTTCCTCATCCAGGTCATGGAATATCTCATGGTGCCCCTTTGCCAGTTCACCCCTTGTTCGATTGCGGTACTGACGGGCTTCGCGACGCTCTGCTATACCCGCGGTCTGGAGCCGTCTCTCCCCCTTCTTTTCCACTTTTATCAGATCCAGACGGTCGGCCCGGGGTCATGGCTGCAACTCCGAGCTCGCTCGAGGAGGGAGTGCCTGATCGAGCTGCCCCGCTGGTCGGGGGATTGGAGTTCGGATTATGTCTTTGTGATCTTCCTGGAGGATGCCCAGATTTGACAAGTTGGGGCGGGTCTGTCCAGCCTCGTCCGCCGCTAGCCCTCTCTGACGTTGATCAGGCAGCCGCCGCGCTGCTGTCGACCCTCCCCTTGGAATCGAAGTCCATCTGGTCCTTGTTGGACGACCTACTCCTGAAGGCCGTCTTGTGGTCTCCGGGTAGGTCGCTTTTTCAGTCTTGAATTGCCCTGTGACTCATCCTGATTTTGGTTTCCCTTGCAGGGATGGCTGGCCACGAGTTCGTCCGTGACGTCGATGAGCTGATCCGTCGTGGAGCCGCTCGGAGCCGAGGCGGTACCTCCGGAAGGGCGCCCCGACGGACCGTTGAGGAGGAGGTGCGCCGAGCTGAGCCCTCCGTGGGCAAGGTGGTGGCCGTGCCTCCCGCCTCTTCTTCTGGCGATCTCCTCCCCGGGGGCGTCGTAAGGGCCGGACCCGCCCCGTCAGCCCAAGGGGCAGGGGATGATGACGGGTCCGGTGTGGTCCCTCCTGCCCTTGGCGCGCCCCCTCCCGTCCTCGAGAGTGGAGATGGGGCAAGGCGGAAGCGCTCCCCTTCGTCGCTCGTGGAGCCTCACGGAGGGAAGAAGAGGAGGGAGGATGCGGAACCCTCCAGCCCGGCTACCACCGGGGATCTTCCGGTGGCTCTGACAACCACCCACGTCGCCGCGTCCCTGCTTCCGTCGCCGGGAATCGGAACCCTGTTAGCGAGCCATATGGCTTCCCTCGATGTCGTCCCTCCTGGCCGGTTATCCTCAAATTTTTTAGCATCCGCTTCGCTTTGGGCCAGTCTACTTGAAATGGATCCCTGACCCCGCTTTCTCCTTCGGCCTCGCCACCGACTCCCTGCTTCAGAGCCAACAATTGCTGGTTGCATGGATGTTTGCTTAGGCCAGCAACTTTTGGGTTCTTGGTCGACAAGTTTTGCTTCGCCGGTGTTGCCCTAGTTTCTGTAGGTGACGAGCTTTGTCGTTCGTTGAGAGCGGATGATTTGTAGAGAGGCTTCTTCCCTTTGATTTCCTGTAAATAAGACACACTATTATAAACGAAATTTGACTTACTTGGACTTCTCGAGTATTTTGCTTTGTTGCTTCGTCCTCGGCCTAGGATCGGTTGACGCCCGAGCTGGCGGGGGGAGTTGTCTTCAAGTTTAGAGCGATGGAGTCGGTCGGTGAGGGCGAAGCTCCTCGGCTTAGGACCGGTTGGCATCCGCGCTGGCTGGGGGAATTGCCCCCAGACTTATGAGCGCAAGAGTCGGTCGGCGAGGGCAAAATTCCTCGACTTAGGACCGATCGGCGTCCGCGCTGGCCGGGGGAATTGCCCCCAGACTTACGTGCACATGAGTTGGTCGGCGAGGGCAAAGCTCCTCGGCTTAGGACCGATCGGCGTCCGCGCTGGCTGGGGGAATTGCCCCCAGACTTACGTGCGCGGGAGTCGGTCGGCGAGGGCAAAGCTCCTCGGCTTAGGACCAGTTGGTGCCCGCGCCGGCTGGGGGAGTTGCCCCCAGACTTACGAGCGCAAGGGTCGGTCGGCGAGGGCAAAGCTCCTCGGCTTAGGACCGATCGGCGAGGGCGAAGGACCGGCTCGGTCTGACCCCCTCCCCCTCCGGTAAAGCTGAGGTCTTCCTTCTTATGCACCCTCAGTGAAATGTCGAAGATTAAGAAAAGACAAAAGGGAATGCGATTGTACTCTTAAGAGTCCTGTCGGACTAGTACATTTGGAGGAAAGAAAAAAGGAAATGAAGCTAGACAGAGGGATGTAAACCTAGATGATCCCCTCGGACTAGGCTGTGACTGGGGGGAGAGACCTCGCCAGCTCACTCTATGATGCGGAGGGGTCCTTGGATGGCGTTGATCTTCTTCCCCTTGTCCGGCTGCATGGAGGTCCCCTCTCCGTGGGCTGGCTCGTCGGTTAAGCTCCTGGCGTGTCCCCGGCTCATCAGCTTCTCGATGTCCTTCTTTAAGTGCCAGCAGTCTTCAGTGTCGTGGCCATCGTCCTTGTGGTACTTGCAGTATTTCTCCCTATTCTTTCCACCTCTTTTTGCCCTCGGTGGGGGGCGATCGGCGCGCTCTTCCTTCTGCACTTGAGCGAGGATGTCGTCTGGGGTGGCGTCTCTCGTACCTTCTCCGCGCTGCCTGTTTCTCGGCCTCTTCTCGGTCCGGTATCCTTCGGGGCTGCCTCGTCCGCTGTCGCCACGCTTGGTCCCTCGAGTGGCTTTTCCTGCATCAACGGCCAAGGCCTCCTCGGTCAACATGAAGCGCTCGGCCCTCGCCATGATCCCGGGGAGGTCCTTCAGGGGATCGTTGTGCAGAGACTTCTTAAGGCCCTTGTGGCGCAGCCCTTTCTTAAGGGCCGTTTGGACCACCAGATCGGGAGGGCTGTTCACGTTCAGCCTCTCCGCGTTGAAGCGGCGCATGAACTGCCGGAGCTGCTCGGCTGGGCCCTGCACTATGTTGAACAGATGTTCAGCATCAGGCTTGATCTGCCTCCCCGCCATGAACTGTTTGCAGAACAGCTGGGTGAGTTCCTCGAAGCTTTCGATGGAGCGGCTGGGCAGGCTGCGGTACCAGGTCCTCGCCGCTCCCCTGAGAGTAGAATAGAAGCCTCGGTAGAGCAGGTCATCGTCAGCTCCTTGGAAGGACATGTCCCCCTCGTAATCCATCACGTGGTTCCCCGGGTCCCCTATCCCGTCGTACTTCCCCAGCGTCGGGATCTTGAATCGAGAGGGGACCCGCGCGTCGGTTATCCTCCGTGATAAGGGGCACCGGTCCCCATGGATGCCTCCAGGGGTTCGACACCCATCTGCCTCCGATCCGTTCGGTGGTGGAGGGGGCACCAGCGCCGGCGGGGCTGGCTCCGCAGCCCTCGCCACACTGGGGGTCGGGCTGACCCGGCGTTCCCGGCTCCTCCGATGGGAGCTCCCGCTCCGTCGCGATCGGTCTCTCGAGTGGTGTCGATTGCTTCTCCTGCGATGGGGTGACTGTGGTCGACGAGATGACGCGGTCACCGATTCGTCCCTCGTGCCTTCAGTTTCTCTTCGGCTCCTTTCACGACGAGGGGAGGAGGCGCGTGATCTCGCCTGGCGGGAGCCAGACAACGTGAACCGACGCTCCGCGTTCGGTCCTTGGTTCCCGTGGTCGTCGACCACAGCGGATCGTAAGAGCGGGGGACCCCCTGCCCAACGATGGTCGTCGCCCAATGCGCCTCCGTTAGCCGGCGCGATGCTGACGAGCTGCTGGACCGCCGCGACCAGCGTCTGGATGTTCGCGTTGGTCTCCTGGGCCAGGGCACGGAGTTGTCCCTGTGTGGCCAATTCCGACCCGCCAATCTCTTCAGTTGTGGGGGCGGGGTGATTGTTGACGGGCGTGCCTTCGAGGTTGCCGTTGGTTGCCACATTCCCCTCCTCCGGGATGGGGGGCATGCGCTTCCTTCTGTTGTTGGCTCGTGCCATTGCGGGTGTGGTTTGCTTCTTCGTGGGAAAATTCGTAGTTCCCACAGACGGCGCCAGATGTTTTAGAGTGTTTTCTCACTACAAAAGCGTTGACCGTGGACACCCGGTCAACGTGGTCAAGGGATCCGCTTGGGTCCCTTGGATGCGTCGAATCGATGCGGTCGAGGCGCGAGTCGGAGCTGCAGACGGCATGGAGCACGTCGGCTGGGCCGAATTGGGGTCCTCGGTCGTTGGTAGGGCGAGGGGAAGCCTCGGCCCGGGTTGAGACGCTCGGCCTCGGTCGGACTTGCTCGGCCTCGGCGGTCAGACGACGAGGGGTAGCCTCGATCGTCCAGCTGGTTACGGGGTCGGCGAGGGGCGGAGGGGAAGCCTCGGCCCGTGGATCAGATGTCCTCCTGCGCAGACGAGAACACTCGTCGGGGGGCCGGACCTTGGTTCCGGCCAAATCCCCTCCGATGCCTAAGTCAGACGGTGATCTGAGAGAGGAGGCCCAGCGGAGACGGTTCGACTCGAGAGGAGATCTGAACGGCGTCTCACGGCGCGAGCGGGGGAGGAAGGAGATGAAATGGGGGAACAAGGTCGTTGATGGAGTACCTTAGGTTTTAGATACCTCAGATGCGGTCCTTTGTCCTGTCGTCCTCCTAGCCCTTTTATAGAGCTCCCGGCGTGATTGCCCCCGGCCCACGTCGCTCATCCGCCCTCAATCGTGCACCCTCGATCCGCCCCTCCGTCGCCGCTCCCTGCGCCATGCCAGCACCTCCCCATTACCGCCATTTAGTGGTCGCGGAACCGGGGGAGCGGTTATCGCAGGAGTGGGCGAGTGACCAGCGTGTTACCGGGGCCGGGTCGACATTCGGGGGGTCCCTTATAGGGCCTTATCGAGTGGGCCTGAGCGCGTAGATGGGCTTCGGAGCCGGCAGTCGGGCTTCTGGGCTCGTGTCTTTCGGGTCTCGGTCGAATAGGCGTAACACATGCTTAGCTAAATTTTATGAGATAATTTTAGTTAATCTGTTATAATGCTAAAATGTTTAGTTGGTATTTTTAATGGTTATAGTATTTCTTGTTGATTATGTGATACTATAAGAAAAACTTTTAGGATAATCATTAAAAGCTTTCAGAAAATTATGAGATTGTTGTGAGTGAGTGAGGCCTTTGGCCTCCCCACCACTTATCCCTCCATTACTCTACCTTATTGGTGTAATGGGAACCTTTGGTTTCTATATGTCCCTCCATATACCCTATGAATTATAAATATAGAACCATGGCTATCTGCCATGGTTACTATTCTATCTAGATTTTCCAACACGTTATCAGCACATGTCTTCTATAAATTTTGAGCCACTAAACTTATTCCAAATCCCTTCTAAATCAAACTCCTACGCGAAGGAATCTAATTGTTGTTGCGGCGATCCGTTGCAGTTTTCGCTGCGGCATTTCCTAGGCATTCGGGAGCGGGATTTCTATCTACGGATTTTTCTTATTACGATCGTCCCTAGATCTTTGATCTAGATGTAACTTTTTCGATCCCATAGAAAATTACAAAATAGAGTTTGCAATGATTTTACAATGATTTTCTATAAACTTGTATATATCTGATAAATTCTAATTAATATCAAATTAAAATTAAAAAACCCTGTAAAACCCTTCAGCTCCCCCCGAAGGGGTGGCCTCTGTCTCTGCACCCCCCTGATGACAGGGGGGGTTCCATGCGCCGATCACATTTCACCACCGACGGGGCCCTGTACCGTCCGCCCCATTTATCCAAAATTTATAATGTGGGCCTATGTAATGCACAAACCCCATTAAAATTTCAATGTGGTCTTATGGTTGTCCATTGAAAGACCTGTGCATTTAATTCATGGGTAGAAATGTAGGCTCCAAATTGAATATAAACACATGGCCATGTGCCGATCACATTTCTACCCATGAAATTTTAATTGGTGGACATTACGTGTCGGGGGACAGTGGCTGGTGCATATGCGATTATATTACGTGTACGATCACTTTAGGGCTCTGTCTGCTCCGCCCCCCTCTGGCAGGGGGGGGGGGGGCCTGCTCTGCCTCCCCCCCTCCCTGGCAGGGGTAGGCGCCACCTCCCTCGGACGGGGGATGTTTCTTTGTGGATAGTGGAGGGGGGGAGATCTGGAAGATGAGGGGTTGGGGTATTTTTTTGCATTCCTTAACCCTAAAGTTTGTTTTTTCTTTTAGGGTTTGTGTTAAATTTGATTTTAAATTTTACAGCTCATGGGCCTGCAGCCCAAAACCGTATAATAATTTTGTTGGGCAGTTTATTGGGCCTGAAGCCTAGTTCATAAACAATGACATTTAAAATGATTTTTATTTTGCTTATGGGTCTGCGGCCCAAATTAGAATAATAATTTATTTTGTCTGTTTATTTGAGCCAGAAGCCAATATAATCAAATTGCGAATTAATATGATTATTATTTTTGCTATCGGGCCTGCTACCCGCCTCTAGCCCACAGGACTTGCGTATTATAATATGTTATCTGCTACTTTTTAAAATTAAATCTTTTTAGCATTGGATAAAACATTTATTTAATTTAAATTGGTTAATCAGATCCTGAGACCGCTCTGTCTTTAGTTAACTAACCTAAAAATGAATGACGTTTTCCCGTGGTCCAATTAATCCTTTTTAACTTAAATAAAATTGTTTTATCCGATATTTGGGCTTGAGGATTTTTGTAATTTCTGTGATATTGCGCTATTATTATTTGCATGTTGCATATATAACTGCGTGGATGTTTAAATAAGTCAAAATGCATTTTTAGGGATCGGCCAATTTTTAGATACTATTTTTATTATATTCCTTCTCTTTGTAATTTTTCTTTTTTGAGAGAAATTTGTAGTGAGGAATTTATGTATAATGCCAAAGACTAGTGTTACTACCTATGAAGATGGAGGAGACTGCATTTATCTGGGATCCAGATAAGGTTTCCAACTTGTATTTTTCTTTTTTGGACATTTTATATTTTGGGTATCTGGCCGATCCCCGCATTTTTTCTTATTTATTTATTTTTAGCATGATGTTTAATTATTAATACATGCTTATTTAAATTGCATAGATTATAATGGCAAAATTGGCAAGCGTCGATTTCGAAGTTCTTGATGCAGCGGGAAAGAACTATCTTGGCTGGCGAGTGGACCTGAAGTTTCATTTGCGTTCGATGGCACTTCTCCACTCTATTCTGGCCCCTGCAGTGGCCGAGACACCTGCTAGCAGTTCCCCTGAAGAGGTACAACCATCTAGCAGTTCTCCTACCGTAGTCTCCGATATAGATAAGGCGAAAGCCATTAACTATATCAGGAGACACATAGATCGGACCTTAAAGGCCGAATACTTAGCGGTGGAAGACCCATTGGAGTTATGGCAAGAGCTGGAGGCACGTTATAAACATCAAATCGATGTAATATTACTACGTGTCAGTTATGAGTGGGAAAACCTCAGACTTCAGGACTATAAGTCCGTTGCTGAGTATAACTCTCACTTCATAATATCACCTCATGCTGAAGTTGTGCGGTGAAAAAGTGACTGAGCATCGCATGTTGGAAAAAATATTTACCTCGTTTCACGAGAAAGATGCAATCCTCATGCAGCAGTAACGTGAACGCAACTTGATTTGGTCTTGTGCCTTCTTAGGCAGAGAAAAATAGAGATTTACTGCTTGCCACTCAAAATTTGCGCCCAGCTGGTACTGCCCATATCCCTGAAGCCCACCATGTTTCTTCCCAGAAATGGAAAAACAAGAAACAGTCTAGAAAGAACAAAGGGAAAGCTGTAATGAAGCCAGCAAGAGGAGCACCTCTCCAGACAAACAACAACAACAAAGGGATGAGAAATCTCTCTTGGAAGCATAAGAACGCTGATCCAGTGTCAATTCCTAAGAAGACCTGGGAGGATAAATGTCATAGATGTGGCATGATTGGACATTGGTTCAGAAACTGTCGCACTCCTCGCCACCTCTAGGACATGTATCAGGCGAGCCTGAAGCCTCCCCTTGAAACTAACCTAGCAAATATTCAAGCTTTGACCAAGTTCACTGCAGAAGATTTCGAGAATGACGATCTGCTCGATTAAGCCCTATCTTTATATCTATGCATTTAAATCTATATAGCTTCATCTGTAGTTTGCTTTGAATGAACTTTATTTTGAATTACTCAAATAAATTTCTACTTTGCATTAATATAGATGAAATGTGATATATTGTGGAAAGTGCATTGATGCACTAATAAAGCATTAAAATTGCTCCCACATACAACGAGACTAAAAGATGCATTTTTCTCTCCTAATTCATAGAGTTATCTCTCAAGTTTCAAGTATATTTCATTTAAACGAACATAACTTGGAAACTGTGGATAACAAATAGTGAATATCTTTACATAACTCGTCAAGAGGATGGCCAGAAGACCATCTACGCACGATTTCTTTGGACCTCGTCGGGTCCCTATCATCACAGATATTCATCCTAAATAAAGCCAACTTGACTGAGCACCAGAAGTGCCTTTCATTGCCAGAGTTTTCAAATCTGACACAATAGACTTGGATCCTGAATCAGCGATGACGGACGCATCATCAAATGAATCCTTTGGAGAACATGAAGATTCTTCAAAAGATTAAGTTTTCTTGTCCCCCTTTGACATAAGGGAAAACTTATAGAGAGACCTTCCATCCTGAAAGTGTGATTAGAGTCTCCTGGCTTCATTGAGAGAATACATGGTGACCCTTGAGGGCCTATTCACCCTGCAAGTGGCCCATTTCAGTACTTCAATGTACTGATAGATGCATCTACTAGATGGTCTTATGTTTGCCTTTTTGTTCACCCGCAACCTAGCTTTCTCAAAAGTTGATAATGTGGGTGAATTCAATGCACAGGTTTTTCAAGACTACTGCCAAGCAATTGGCATTGAAATTGAACATCATGTAGCATGTTCATACTCGGAATGGGTTATCAAGAGTCTCTGATAAAGAGACTATAGTGGATTTCACGTCTATTGTTAAATCCCAGTTGCATGTGGATTTTAAGGGATACGTCATTCTGCATCGCTTATCACGATACTGCCCTCTTGTGGCCATATCTTATTGCTGATGATGCTTGCTTATGGTTCACCACCAAACATATCTCAGTTGAGAGTGTTTGGATGTGCTAATATATGTCCCCATATCACCACGTCTTGATAACTGTGATTTGATGAGCAAAGTCTCATTATAATAAGCACGCAGTCTAAAGAAGCCTGAAGCTTCTGACACCATACCATGGAACACAAAAGTCCTAATCTCATTATGATTCGCATACTATTTCTGTGTGAAGATGAGATCCAGAAGATGCTTCACATTTACACTAAAGTATATCAATTGGCGAATAAATTCACGGGAAACCGTAAGATTGTTCGTTCACACGTCCCTGCTGCCAACACACCAGCTAGGATTGACATCCCCATAGATGGATGCAATCCACTGACAGTAGAATTGGCTATACCTCAATTGAAAAGAGGACGCCCACCAGGTTCAAAAGATAAAGTTCCTCGAAAGAGGAAGATTCCTGGAGATATTAACATGATCCCACCACAAGATGCTGAGCTCAGACCAGCGACCTCTCCCCTCCTCATTTCCCCTGCAGAGGAAACAATAGGATAAACATCATTATATTAAGTACGTACTGGAGAGGTACTGGACAAATATAGCACAGTCGTCGTCGACGATTTTGCTTTCGCTATTATCGTTCACGTCGCCGAATACGACGATGACGTTCAACCCACTTTTCTATAGGATAAACGTATAGATTGGCCAAAGTGGGACGAGGCAATAAGAGTAGAGCTGGACTCACTCTTGAAAAGCAAAGTCTTTGGACCAGTAGTCCATACATCTAAATGTGTAAAACATGTGGAATATAAATTGAGTTTTCATAAGAATAAGAAATGAAGGAAATGTGATCATTTTCCTATTTTCATACTAAGCCTAAATGTCTCTGGAAAAGCCAAGAAATGCAGCTCATGGACATTGTGACTGCATATCTATACGGCTATACAGATATAGAGATCTATATGAAACTTCCAGAAGGATATACTCTACCCCAGAGATGAAAGTGAGACGTATGAACGTCTCCTTTATAAAAGCTTTAAAGATTATTATTTGATCTTACGCAATCACTAAAAATGTGGTATAACAGATTTAGCGAATTCCTTGCTGAACAAGGATTCCCTAAATAATGAAATCTCCCATGTATCTTTATACAAGGAACATGGACATGATTTGTATTAGTCACTGTCACGCCCCGCTTCCCAAAATGGACGGAGGCGAAGCGTGACTAAGGCCCGCTTAGGCCGGAGCTGTGAAGCTCGGACCCAATAAGCGTCTGTAGGGGTACCATTTTAAAGTTTTCAGGTTCTTGCGTTAATGAAGTTTGAAACAACAGAAGTACTAAAAGGAAGTTGCATTCATTAAATTAGAGATATAATATCCAACTGGTACAAAGTCTAAAATAAGCCTAAGCATGGCAACAAAAAAAAATATCTAAAAGAAATCTAAAAGCAGTAACCTCTGAAAGTGACGACTAAAAGACCTCAAGGTCTGGTCCTCGACAGGCACGTACTCTGGGTCGACGTCCTCGGCTCCTCGTACTCCAGTGAGTCTGCCTCGTCCACGAACTCTGGCTGAGCACCTGACGTACAGCACCCAAGAAAAAGGAACTGTACGTCAGGTAAAGTCTACAAGAAGGGTTAGACTTTACTGCAAGTGTATCAACTTTTTGACAACGGTTTACTGGTTGATTAACATGCTGAGGTTCTTTTACACAACAGTTTACTGGTTGATTAGCATGCTGTGGTTATAACAGGGTAACACAACAGGAAGTAACGTAGCAGGAAAGTAAAACGGGACAAGTAGTAGTCGTAGCGTGTGCTACCGACTACGGGACTAACCTACAGGTGTCAAGACAAGACGGGACGTGACGGGACAAGACAGGACAAGACGGGACAAGACAAGTAGGACACGAAAGGGTTCATGCCTTACGGTTCGAGGGCGGCCAGACCCTCTCCCCGTGCGCACGCTCAACCCTACCCCAAACCCCAGGAACTCAGGACAAGACAATATAGGGCCACTCACTCTGCTAGGTGAGTGCCTCTATCCCCACGGTCGGTAGCGTATCGCTCACTCTGCTAGGTGAGAGACTAACGCCTCGTAGGTGAAACCGTACAACTGTATAGGACCACTCACTCTGCTAGGTGAGCGTCTCTATCCTCTCGGTCTGCTGGGACACTCACTCTGCTAGGTGGGTGCCGAGCTTCCCGTAGGCTTTTTGGTAACAGGGATCACTTCCGCAAGGAAAGCATCCGAAACGCCCGTAGGCTTTTTGTGTAACAGGACACGACATGACAAGTGTAGGGAAAGTTATTCTAGGGTGTCCACACACACGCACACACAAGATAGTCATATGTTGTCAGCAGTTCATTGTTGTCAGGCTCAGACTTCGTCGTCAAGTCTGAGCCGTCACGGGTCGTCCCGGACGCTATCATTTCACGTCCGGTTCTCATCACACACAATCTAACAGTTCTACAAACTAGAACTAAAGCACAGTCAAAACGCAAGTGGGTACACTTGCCTGCGATGGCGAGTGTGTCGTCCGTCCGGAGCGTCTCGTCCAGGCGTCGCGTCCGCGGTAGTCCGTCTGAAAAGTGTCACGGCGACGGTGTCAGGTCGCGTTTTTCAATAACTCCTATTTAGGTTCATTTCTAGGTTGTCGGGACTACCCTAATCGTCAAGTCACAATTTGATGTTTTATCAGCCTAGATCGACCACTACCCTATATGCACAGAAAGTTTGTCCGATGGTCGATTTCTACGGTGAGCAGCGTTTTACAAGAACTGAAAGTAAATTTAGTTATAGTTGTCCAGTTTTAGTTAAGTTTCAGTTTTGCTACGGTGTGGGTTTGCTACGGGTTAGGGGAAACCAACCTGAATGATGATTAACCGTGAATCTGGCGTCGGGTCTGGAGACGGTGGCGGTGCTTGTGTCGTGACTCCAATTTCTAGAACGTCTCGTCACTGATCCACAGTGTCCACCTGGTCGGACGAAAAGCGTAACTGCCTCATCACATCAAACTGCTCTGGCTTGGGTACAAGCTGCAAGCAACAGTTGTCCACTAGATCTCATTGTACTCAATCCCAGGGTAACTGGTTGAAATTTCACGACAAGATTTCCAAGAATAAACCATCTGCAAGCTTCATAATGTTGGCTTTGCGAACTGTAGTGACTTTCTTCCGGTCGTTGAGATATGCATATACAAAAGCATATTTTGCTATGCGCTCAGAACAGAACTCGTTATAACCTAGCAAATTCCCATGAGGCAGGCCATGTTCTCGATCACCTTCTCAGGGACGGTGCTCATGTCGCCGTGGCCCTTGAAGACCTCGAAAACGATGGGGGCGTGCATCGCCCTCAGACTTGACGGACGGCGTCAGTGACAAGGGGACCGATGCCGTCGCCAGAGATCAGGGTCACTGTGTGGTAGCCGGGGTCATGTGGCAGTCGGGGGAGGCCGATAGTTTGAGCTTACGGCATCGGGATCTGAACACGAGAACGGAAGGGGCGTGTCCGTCAGTAGTGGCGTGCGGCGGAGATGGCGCTCGTGGGTCGGGGTCGCCGGAGTCAGGGAGTCTCGCCGTGAGGAGGGGCTGCTGTGGCGGTGCGGATCGCGGCGGGGGCAGCGCGGGCACAGCGGCGGTGCCGCGAGGGGGAGAGGCTGAGGGGAGATGGCCAGTCGCGATGGCGCTGAGAGGGTGCCGGGCGGAGGTCGGGGTCCGCAAGGAGGCGTGATAGCGAGAGGATCACGGCGTCGATGCTCGAGGCTGAGATCGCGGCGGAGGCGAGCGGGCGGTAGAGGAGACCGCGAGTGTGAGGGAGGAGGGGCGATCGGGGAGTGGGATCGCGGCGAAGATCGGTCGGATCTCGGGTCGCCGGCGTCGGATCGCGGGGAGAGGGGGAAATCGCAGCTGTGGCGGCGCCTCGCCGTGAGTGATGGGCGGAGGAGATCGGGGGGTCACGATGTCCGGGTGGCACGGTGTCGCGAGGGAGCTGGAGGCGGGGACCGCGGTGGCGGGGACCGCCGGAGGGCGCATGGCCGAGGGGAGGCCGCGAGGCAGCGGATTGCCGGAGGGAGAGATGGAGACGGGGAATTTCGGGGGGGTTTTCGTTTTAGAGGAGGCTGGCGGCTGAGTTTAGGGTTAGGGTTAGGTTAGGGTTTGGGATTTAATTATTATTAATAGGATATAGGTTAGCTATATAGACCTAGGATAATGGTTGAATGGGTGAGGAGCAAGGGATAGAGGGTGTACGGGTTGGGGTAAGTCTAGGGGAGATTAGCGAAACAGATTAGGGAAGATCTTAAAACGATTTAAATGAAGGTTTTAGCCAGATTTGGCTAACAATTTGAATTTCGAAATTGATCAGAGCAAATCAATGGTCCAGGTTTCTCCGAGCGATATCTCTCAATCCGGGCGTCAGAAAAATAATTCGAAAATACCGGGGCGACCGTGGAGACGAGACGCACAGATCTACGGAGCCCGATCGTGCGTAACGCCTACCAAAATTTTACGTAAAATTGGGAACGGCGTTTTGAGTCAAATGACTAAAATGCCCCTATCGTTCAAAGTCGTTTCGCGAGAAAACGAGCCGTGAAAAGACGTTCCCAAAAATTACTATAAAATTCAGCACCCCAAAATGATCGCAACGGCATATCACATCGCCTATGCCGGAGATCAGAAATAGCCCAATAAAATACGTGCACGATAAAGCACGTGCACGCAAAAAATACGATCGGTCGGAAAGCGGCCGTTACATTCTACCCACCTTAGAAATGATTCCGCCCTCGGAATCACTCATACTAAGACTAATTATAAAATCTATATATACTTAAGCTTATCACTCTCATCTCTCATACCAGGATCTCTAATCCTATAACTTCAACATCGTTCCTCAAATAATCCATCATAATCCTTCTTTTCACTGGATAAAGCCACGGCTAATCTCACATCTTAACACTCAACCATAGATCCATCACTACTGTTTAAATCTCCAACTCCAAATCCTCACAAAAGAATAATAATCATCTTCTCATACCATACCACCACTAAACATCACCACTCAGTAATATCTTGAAATTTCTCGATCTCTTCCCAATGTTAATCAACGCTAAAATTATGTTCTAGTAAATCACCAATCCAAGACAAAAAAAAATTTGTCAAACTCATAATACTTTTCACAAATCGACAAACGTCGTGTCGCCAATGCATTCTTCGTCATATCTTTCCATTAATTTATCCACCAAATAATTTGATCTGTCAGAATTTCCTCTCATCCTACTCACTATAACTAATCCCAACCAATATTAAATCCGACTACTTAATCATCCATTTATCTCAACACGTCGTGTTATTCTCAAAGTCTTCTCACGTCAATTCATCAATCAGTCTCAATGCTAATATAAGCTCTACTCAATCTCATGATCATCCTAACTCATACTATTCTTGGCAGTTACTCCTATCTACTACCCGTCTAAGCCTCAAGTCTGATGAGTCATCATCTCCTCGCATATAATTTCATTCGTCCAGAATTTCCCACTGAGTCCGCCACACTCCGGTATTAGAAATAAGTCTTGGACAGTTCATTCTTTTCATCCAAAAGCTATTCTAATCCGTCATCCTTGCGTTCCCAAAGTCAATCAATCATTGACATAATAAAACTCATCGCACTCCAAGCCTACTTGCAAACAAAATCCTATAACGATAATAGCTAGTCCCAACTAATATAACAACCATAAACACGAAAACCCCCCCCTTTTTTAGGGAGAATAAGAGAAGAGAAAGAGGGACTTAAGGCCAAAGAAATATTTTAAAACATTTGGAAAAACGTGTGGTGTTGCGGTAATGGATGAGGGAGGTTAAGTGAGTTGTGATCTTGTGAGCTAGTTAAAAAAAATTCAAAGATTTGGTTTAAAGAAAACAAAGTTTTGATACAGTCACATACAACCAAGATAAACCATTCATTAAACTAAAACTAAGTCTAAGGATCTGCCTGCGATGACGTCTTTCATATAAGTATGAATACCGTCATTCAGACAACTTCCAGCATACCATGGTTAACGCCGAGTACACATTCAAGACACAGGAAACAAACATCAGGGTCCTAAAGATGACACACTCATGCAGGTCTACACACTCTACCTATACTCAGGCACTGCAACGACATCACCTACCAAAGGGCCTACTCCTAAACTGAAGATAGCATGGATAACTACAAGGTCTAATGTCTATGTAAAAGAAGGAAGGAAGACTAAGTCAAAAGCGGAACGAAATAAGATCGGAAAGAACGAGTTCAAATAAGACGGAGTAAAGAGATAGTTGGTTGGATGGGACAAAAATATTTCTCAGTATAACTAGATAGATGAAGGAGATTTACGGGTAAAATATGATATCGTATACTTTATACTTTTATAAAAATAAGTGGGGAAAAGGAGCAGATAGTAAAATTATTACGATTTGGAAAAAATTTTAGATGAAGGAATAAAAGTAGGATAATGTAGCGATCGTTTTGCAAATGAAAATAAATTTTAAACAAGGTTCTTGAAGTATGAGCACGATGAACATAGAGATGTTTATATGTAAAGAAATTCAAAATCCCTCTTTGTCTTAGAAAAAATATTCTAAAGTACGTACGTAAATGGTTAAAAATAAATTTCATAGGTTAGAAAAAATGATATATTGAATTTCCGAAATGGTAACAAAGTTTCAAAACTAAAATACGAGGGATACTGCTTCGAAAATAAGTACGAGGCCGTAACTTAAAACTTTTACGACCGAAAGGTTTCAAAATTTTGCGAAAGAATTTTAACTCAACCGAAAGTAAGAAATTTTAAATAATTAATAAAAGTTTTCAAAGAAGTCAAATTGGGCGGAGAATTTAATAATGAATTTCGAAAATACTTTTAAAGGAAGCAGTTTTTTTTTTTGGAAAGGGGAAACTTTGAAAATAAGTACAAGATAGTAGAAATAAATTGTGTAGTTAATAAAAGTAATATATATATTTTGGAAACAAGGCAAATAATGCGAGATGTTGACTTAAAACATTTACATCCAAGAAAGCTCCAAGTCAATTAAAAGTTTTAACTCGATCCAAAACAACAAATTTTAAATATATAATATAGGGGTTTTCAAAGAAATCAAGCTAGAGCGAAAACTTAATAAGGAAAGTCGAAAATATTTTTAGAGGAGGTAGAATTGGTCAAGGAAGGGATTCGAAGGATCGACGATAATCGTCAGGAAACGATCACGTGAATCGGGAGACAGAAAAATGATCGCTTGACGGATACACTTAGGATTTGATTTACGAAGCTACGATGGGGTTCATCGGTCGATCACGCGAAAGGGTAATGATCAGGGAGGCGCTAGAAGTCAGGGATTTTAATTATCGGGTCGTCTGAAGATCAGGAGAGCTTGGCACTAAGGTTTTCTAATGAGCTAGACTGTAACCAGGATCTAATGGGAAAGTTCCTAAGAGAAATCAAGGTTAGTTCTGCTGGGCCCGAAGTCGATGGAGCTGGGCGAGCGACTAAACTAAAAGAAGGGCTCTAGGAAGTTTAACACGGTCAGAGTCAAGTGGCTACTAAGGTATTCTAGGACGAGGATGACTAATTCCTAACCAAGGCATCAGACTGTCAACCTGGGTGTCTATCCAAGTCTTCCTACCATCTAAGACTGGGAAACTAATTCAGACTTGTACGTGGATATTAAATGAATGCGGTACTTTTATTGTTCCGAACTTTTGCAAGACCTGCATGGGCCACCACTAAAACCTGTCACGCCCCGCTTCCCAAAATGGACGGAGGCGAAGCGTGACTAAGGCCCGCTTAGGCCGGAGCTGTGAAGCTCGGACCCAATAAGCGTCTGTAGGGGTACCATTTTAAAGTTTTCAGGTTCTTGCGTTAATGAAGTTCGAAACAACAGAAGTACTAAAAGGAAGTTGCATTCATTAAATTAGAGATATAATATCCAACTGGTACAAAGTCTAAAATAAGCCTAAGCATGGCAACAAAAAAAATATCTAAAAGAAATCTAAAAGCAGTAACCTCTGAAAGTGACGACTAAAAGACCTCAAGGTCTGGTCCTCGACAGGCACGTACTCTGGGTTGACGTCCTCGGCTCCTCGTACTCCAGTGAGTCTGCCTCGTCCACGAACTCTGGCTGAGCACCTGACGTACAGCACCCAAGAAAAAGGAACTGTACGTCAGGTAAAGTCTACAAGAAGGGTTAGACTTTACTGCAAGTGTATCAACTTTTTGACAACGGTTTACTGGTTGATTAACATGCTGAGGTTCTTTTACACAACAGTTTACTGGTTGATTAGCATGCTGTGGTTATAACAGGGTAACACAACAGGAAGTAACGTAGCAAGAAAGTAAAACGGGACAAGTAGTAGTCGTAGCGTGTGCTACCGACTACGGGACTAACCTACAGGTGTCAAGACAAGACGGGACGTGACGGGACAAGACAGGACAAGACGGGACAAGACAAGTAGGACACGAAAGGGTTCACGCCTTACGGTTCGAGGGCGGCCAGACCCTCTCCCCGTGCGCACGCTCAACCCTACCCCAAACCCCAGGAACTCAGGACAAGACAATATAGGGCCACTTACTCTGCTAGGTGAGTGCCTCTATCCCCACGGTCGGTAGCGTATCGCTCACTCTGCTAGGTGAGAGACTAACGCCTCGTAGGTGAAACCGTACAACTGTATAGGACCACTCACTCTGCTAGGTGAGCGTCTCTATCCTCTCGGTCTGCTGGGACACTCACTCTGCTAGGTGGGTGCCGAGCTTCCCGTAGGCTTTTTGGTAACAGGGATCACTTCCGCAAGGAAAGCATCCGAAACGCCCGTAGGCTTTTTGTGTAACAGGACACGACATGACAAGTGTAGGGAAAGTTATTCTAGGGTGTCCACACGCATGCACACACAAGATAGTCATATGTTGTCAGCAGTTCATTGTTGTCAGGCTCAGACTTCGTCGTCAAGTCTGAGCCGTCACGGGTCGTCCCGGACGCTATCATTTCACGTCCGGTTCTCATCACACACAATCTAACAGTTCTACAAACTAGAACTAAAGCACAGTCAAATCGCAAGTGGGTACACTTGCCTGCGATGGCGAGTGTGTCGTCCGTCTGGAGCGTCTCGTCCAGGCGTCGCGTCCGCGGTAGTCCGTCTGAAAAGTGTCACGGCGACGGTGTCAGGTCGCGTTTTTCAATAACTCCTATTTAGGTTCATTTCTAGGTTGTCAGGACTACCCTAATCGTCAAGTCACAATTTGATGTTTTATCAGCCTAGATCGACCACTACCCTATATGCACAGAAAGTTTGTCCGATGGTCGATTTCTACGGTGAGCAGCGTTTTACAAGAACTGAAAGTAAATTTAGTTATAGTTGTCCAGTTTTAGTTAAGTTTCAGTTTTTCTACGGTGTGGGTTTGCTACGGGTTAGGGGAAACCAACCTGAATGATGATTAACCGTGAATCTGGCGTCGGGTCTGGAGACGGTGGCGGTGCTTGTGTCGTGACTCCAATTTCTAGAACGTCTCGTCACTGATCCACAGTGTCCACCTGGTCGGACGAAAAGCGTAACTGCCTCATCACATCAAACTGCTCTGGCTTGGGTACAAGCTGCAAGCAACAGTTGTCCACTAGATCTCATTGTACTCAATCCCAGGGTAACTGGTTGAAATTTCACGACAAGATTTCCAAGAATAAACCATCTGCAAGCTTCATAATGTTGGCTTTGCGAACTGTAGTGACTTTCTTCCGGTCGTTGAGATATGCATATACAAAAGCATATTTTGCTATGCGCTCAGAACAGAACTCGTTATAACCTAGCAAATTCCCATGAGGCAGGCCATGTTCTCGATCACCTTCTCAGGGACGGTGCTCATGTCGCCGTGGCCCTTGAAGACCTCGAAAACGATGGGGGCGTGCATCGCCCTCAGACTTGACGGACGGCGTCAGTGACAAGGGGACCGATGCCGTCGCCAGAGATCAGGGTCACTGTGTGGTAGCCGGGGTCATGTGGCAGTCGGGGGAGGCCGATAGTTTGAGCTTACGGCATCGGGATCTGAACACGAGAACGGAAGGGGCGTGTCCGTCGGTAGTGGCGTGCGGCGGAGATGGCGCTCGTGGGTCGGGGTCGCCGGAGTCAGGGAGTCTCGCCGCGAGGAGGGGCTGCTGTGGCGGTGCGGATCGCGGCGGGGGCAGCGCGGGCACAGCGGCGGTGCCGCGAGGGGGAGAGGCTGAGGGGAGATGGCCAGTCGCGATGGCGCTGAGAGGGTGCCGGGCGGAGGTCGGGGTCCGCGAGGAGGCGTGATAGCGAGAGGATCACGGCGTCGATGCTCGAGGCTGAGATCGTGGCGGAGTCGAGCGGGCGTCAGAGGAGACCGCGAGTGTGAGGGAGGAGGGGCGATCGGGGAGTGGGATCGCGGCGAAGATCGGTCGGATCTCGGGTCGCCGGCGTCGGATCGCGGGGAGAGGGGGAAATCGCAGCTGTGGCGGCGCCTCGCCGTGAGTGATGGGCGGAGGAGATCGGGGGGTCACGATGTCGGGGTGGCACGGTGTCGCGAGGGAGCTGGAGGCGGGGACCGCGGTGGCGGGGACCGCCGGAGGGCGCATGGCCGAGGGGAGGCCGCGAGGCAGCGGATTGCCGGAGGGAGAGATGGAGACGGGGAATTTCGGGGGGGGTTTTCGTTTTAGAGGAGGCTGGCGGCTGAGTTTAGGGTTAGGGTTAGGTTAGGGTTTGGGATTTAATTATTATTAATAGGATATAGGTTAGCTATATAGACCTAGGATAATGGTTGAATGGGTGAGGAGCAAGGGATAGAGGGTGTACGGGTTGGGGTAAGTCTAGGGGACATTAGCGAAACAGATTAGGGAAGATCTTAAAACGATTTAAATGAAGGTTTTAGCCAGATTTGGCTAACAATTTGAATTTCGAAATTGATCAGAGCAAATCAATGGTCCAGGTTTCTCCGAGCGATATCTCTCAATCCGGGCGTCAAAAAAATAATTCGAAAATACCGGGGCGACCGTGGAGACGAGACACACAGATCTACGGAGCCCGATCGTGCGTAACGCCTACCAAAATTTTACGTAAAATTAGGAACGGCGTTTTGAGTCAAATGACTAAAATGCCCCTATCGTTCAAAGTCGTTTCGCGAGAAAACGAGCCGTGAAAAGACGTTCCCAAAAATTACTATAAAATTCAGCACCCCAAAATGATCGCAACGGCATATCACATCGCCTATGCCGGAGATCAGAAATATCCCAATAAAATACGTGCACGATAAAGCACGTGCACGCAGAAAATACGATCGGTCGGAAAGCGGCCGTTACAGTCACCGTCTATGTGGACGATTTAAATCTAATAGGATCTCCTGCAGAGACCATCGATATATCTGATAGCCTTAACCATACCTTCGAAATGAAAATACCTAGGCAAAACAAGGTATTGTCTCGGCTTACAGATTAAACACTTTCATGATGGAATCCTTTTATACCTATCATATTTCTCATACACCAGGAGTTTATGAAGAAAGTTGTCCATTTGCAATCTATTAAAAATGGATGCATATTTATGATGCCTTCCCGTCGCTGGAAGAAGGGGAGGACATCCTAGGTCCTGAAGAACCTAGCTCTAGTGTACTAGTTACACTCCTTTATCTGGTCAACTACACGTGTCTCTAATAGAACGTCTGTAGTAAAGCTGTTAGCCAGATACAGTGCTGTCCTGGAGAGCACCACTGGACCAAGGATAAGCTGCTTCTGTGCAACTTCTATTGGTCAAGGATCAGCATCCAAGGAATAAATATCGCATATGCAGGTTTACAGACCATCACGATAACTAAGCACAAATGGTCGGCCATCATCCTCCAAAAGTCCACATCTTCTGAGAAGCTCATCATCCAAAAAGCATATCTACATACACTCATCCAGGTCCAGCAGTACCTTGCAGACAGAGTGTAGACTGAGTAAAAGAATACAAACGTGGAGTCATCTACCAAACTTCGAAGCGTGCATCACTCCTGAGTGCCACTATTTTCCAGTAGCCGCTGGATATGAGTGAAACTTGTATAGATTGTAAGGACCCTGTCTATGGGGAAAACACTAGAAGGGGGGTTGAATAGTGTTTATGCAAATTTAAAAGGAATTTACGCCAAATAAAATGCAATCCAACAAATATTATTGAATAGAAAAACAACCCAAAAAGAAACACACGCAAACGCATAGATGTTTCAAGGGTTTGGATTACCCAAGTTAACTCCCGACTTGTTTCCGGTAATCCTACGTCCCTACCACCCGGATACCACCGGATACTCAAGTTAGAACCCTAACTTGAGATTTCCTTAAAGCCCACTTGTAGCAACCCTACAAGTGCATTCGAATACAATCGATGTCCTTGACTCCCACAACTTGGGAGCAAGCAAACCACTCTCACAACCGAGAGAAAATCTCAAATAACGAAAGTTATGAAATAAAGAAAACAACACTTACAATCACCTATGCCTTGAAGTAGAACTTGAAGGTGGAGTGTGATGTGTGTTGAAGAACTCTCTTGGAAGAGAGGAGAAGCCCTTTCTCTTGACTGCACCAATTGCCTAGAAGATCACTCTTTGGTTCTAGGTTGGAGAGCAAGAGAACAAGATTTGAAAATACTTAGGGCTTTGGATTTGAGAGCTTTGGTCTTTGGAAATGAAAGCTTAAGAGATTTTGCAAATGAATGAGTAACCTTCCAATGGAACAGTAAAAGCTCTATTTATAGTTTTTTCAAATCCACAAAACAGTTTAGGCAAAAACCCAATTGGAATCCGTGAGAAAAATCTCAACGGATAGAATCTGAACTCGCGACAGTCGACTGTTGAACAATCCACAGTTGACTGTTGCACAGTCAGCAAGGGTAGGTGAGAATTCATAACGGTAACTTACCACGTGGACAGTCGACTGATGAAGCAATGACAGTCGACTGTTAAACCAACAGGCGACTGTAATTTCTTCGACAGGCGACTGGCCGAGAGAAGGGTAAGTTAGACAAATACTGGAAATCTCACAAGAACAGGCCGGAGGTTGAGACAGAGATGAGAGGGGTTCAAGGCGCCGGAGTTGTCGAGTAGGGGAAGGAGGAGCGGGCTTTGGGGGTTGCTGCCGGAGGTAAGCGGCGAAGGGAGTGTCAGGGGAAAGAGTTAAGGCGGGTACTTGAATTGATGTGGTGTGAAACGAGGGTTGTTTGAGGGGGAGAGAGAGATAGATACAGGGGGGTTTCTTCCTCTTGGTTTTGTACGGGAGGGAGCACAGACGTAAAGTAAATTAGGGTTAATGCTATATCTTTTGCTAGGTTTGTAGAGAGTGGGGAAGAGAGATTTGATTTAAAGAAGGAGAAAGAGATGAAGTTGTGGGTTTGTGAAATGAAGAAGAGATGGCATTGCGTGAGGGGTTGTGCGTGAGTTTGGTTTAGGAAAAAGATTAGAAAACGATTTGAAGAAGAAAAGAAAGTGCCTTATTAGGAAAGATATGCTCTAAAAGAATTTATTAGTTAAAAGAAATTGATTAGGGGAAAATTAATAATAAAGGTTAATTAGGAAAGTTTGAATGATAGAAATAATGAGAGGAATTAATAGCAAGAGATAAAAAGGAAATAGGGAAAAGAAAATGATTCTGTTTTAATGTAGGATTGATTAGGGAGAGTTATTAGCAAGAGATATTAGGAAGGTTTTTTGAAATTTAAAAGGATTTGTTTTTAATAAATATTGATTTAGGAAATTAAGATCAAGTGAAAAAAGGAAAGTTTGAATCATATTATTAATTAGGGGAATTAATGGGTTTGAAGGAGTAAAATAATTCTAAATTAGTTATAATTTAATTAGGATATAAAATGGGAAAGTTTTTGGATAACAATATTAATTTTGTTTTTATTAATAATTATTAGAGAGTTAATGGCTAGTTATTTAGGCAGGTTGAAAACATACTATTAATTAGGGAAAGTTAGTAATGGAAAGTTTGAAAATTAGAATTAATAGGGAATGATTATTTGGTTTTAAATGAGAGGAAACTTCTAAATTAGCTATAATTAATTAGGATATAAAAAGAGAAACAATTTGAATTCGAATTTGAAAATATTTGAAATTAAAACATTAGAATTTTTAGACCTTAAACATTAATACACTCTTAATGAATTAACTATATGCATAATAATGAAATCAGACATCCAGAGTTTTTTAATGAAAGACATACATAATTAGAATTCTACCAAATCAGCTATAGACTTTATTAGGATTAAAATAGGAAGTTTTCAAAAAGAATTTGAATTCATTTTTAAACATTTGAATTTTGAAAACTTTTGAATTTTGAAAACTTAAACCATTAATAATAATTTTAAATAAGCTAACCTAATGCAAGTGTACTAATGAGACTAACACATCAAGGGTAATAAATGAAATTATTATAAGTGAAATTGAGGGTTGGATATGATTGATCTAGTTTATAAAAGATTTGATTTGGATAAGATCTATTAGTATAATAGATATGATTTGGATGATCCATTAACTAAGATATGATAGTTTATTTGATGAGGATATCTGATATATTGGGACTTGATATGATCATCCATTCAATTTAGATATTGGTTAAGATTTGATCAAGATAAGATTTGATGGATAATCTGATTAGGGTAATCAGATTATTACGATCTCGTCCCTGCAAACAACATCAACCAAAGTTAAAGAAAATATAAATGCGATAGCTAAGTCGCATCCTCGAGATATGAAAATAATAATTAAAACTAATTATATATACTAATACGCTAATAAATCACTATAATAATAGAATACATATGAAATATGTATATACAGAAACATGTCGTTACACATCACAGACAGTCGACTGATCCAAGAGACAGTCGACTGTATATACAGCATTAGTCGACTGGCCATAAAAGTCAGATTCAATAGAGTTTGGGCAAAGGATAGACATGTGATATATTTACAAAACACAGTCGACTGTCACTTGGACAGGCGCCTGTGAATCGTTCATCAGTAGCCTATGCAAAGTAATCAGAGAAGACCCAAAACTATATTGTAATAGTCTGTGCATAACAGGCGACTGTAGAACAAAACACAGTCGACTGTTTTTTAGGCAGGCGACTGTAAACTGTTCAGCAGTCGACTGTTATAAACAATCCTAGCACAATCAATAAAGAAATGAATTGGGATCAAAGGACAATTGATCTAATGAAGTCCTATGACTGAATGTAGATGTGTGTGAGTGCTCCATCAAAGTTCTACTTCTAAGCTACATACTAGAAGAGATAAAAGAAAATTACATTGACTAATAATCTCTTCTTTCCATCGTATGAGCTTGAAGTCTTCACGGAGCTTCAAACATAATCTACGATCATCCAATTCATGTCATTTGCCTTCAATGAAGTTTGTGAGTCATCCATTGCTAGTATATCTAAATAAACAGCTTAGGCAATGGATTAACTACAAAATAGGGGATTAGTCACAAGTATTTATGTTTGCTCATCATTAACACCAAGTAGGGAGAAGTCCAATACTCAACATTCTCCCCCTTTTTGATGATGACAAACAAACATAAACAAAAAGATAAATAATTGTGCGCAATGAAAACTTACTCCCCTTACATAGATGCCAATCAAGTTAGTCAACAAATATTAGGGCATCTACATATTAATTGAAGCAAATGAGTAAGGAATGCATGAATATAAATTCAAAAAATCTAGGAATTACAATCCCTATTCATTGTAATCTTACTCCCCCTGAATCTAAGGCAACTTCAATCTTAGATTCAAGTGTTAGAACATACTTAGCACATTCATTATGAATCTTATATGTTTATTTCTCTCCCCCTATGGCATTATCCAAAAAGGTGGGAGCAAATAACAACAATAATAACAGTGCTAAATGCGAACTAACAACAATCAAGGAGTATAAAGATATATAGAATCAAAACACATAAAATCACATTATATACACATGTGAGTAATGGAATTGAAGTCCAATATCAACATTTTAGATGAACACACAAAAATAGTTTCAAAAGTGATTTCACAAATGCATCATACCAGAGATAGCATGGAAAATCGAATATCAAATTCATATATTGTCTCAAAAGCACATCAGAGAGAGTAGAGCATACATGGAGACAACAGAACATACATCACACAGAGAAGATAAGTAGTATAGCATAGTGTGACATAAGATAAACAGCAACATCATATATAGATATATATAAACGATGAGTACATCAACGGATGGACATCTACATGTTCATCACAAAAAGATACATCATGATCAAGACAAAAATACATCATCATGACAACGAAGTACATCACCATACATATATAATGTCAATATCAACAACATCATCCAGACACAGAACATCATCAGCAGATGAAACACTCAACCCAAACAAAAACAGACCACACAAAACAAAATCTAGGTCTTCAGGTGAGTGAACAACAGCAACAGCAGCAATCTCATTCGATGTGAATGACGGAGGGGTCCGACGGACGACCAGAAGATCGGAACATGAGCCTAGCAGAGCGACGTGTAGGAAAGGCTGGAGTCTTCCTCTTAGAAGACGAAGCACGAACATCAGAAGATTCTGCATGATCATTAACAGGAGTCTGGGCAACGGGGGTCGAAACAACAGAAGAAATAGGCACAAAGCCTGGTGGAGGAACACGAGCAGGGGCAGTGTCCTCAGATTTCGCAAACAGAGCCTGAAGCTCAACGGGGATGGCAAAAACCATGACGCAAAAAGGATTTGAACTGAAGCTCCAACAGCAGGTTGAGCTTCTCGTCCATAGAAGTGGAAAGTTTCTCTAGAGCTGAGACACGATCACTCAACCGACCAAGAAGAAAATCCTCGAGGGGAACATACGGTGGAGAACGAGGAGGATGATCAGCTGGATGAGAAGTGTGTTCAGCAGCATTCTCAGAGGGGATGGGGTCACCGACAGAGATATGAAGAGGTTCTCCAGAAGATGGAGGCGAGGAGGGAGTCGGATCAGGCATCGGTGAAGGAACCGGCTCATCAAGGAAGTCGAGAGAAACTTTAGGAAAGAGATGATCGAAAAGAGCCATGAGCTTACTTGACCGAACGAAAGCTAAGTCAAGCAGTCGAGAGCACGAATCTGGTGAGAAACCGATCAAATCACAAGCAGCTCACGAGCAACCACGCGAAAAAGGAGGTAGAGTTCCCACGAAGAATATTCGAGCGAGAATCTACAGGAAATCGAGTGAAAATCGAGCGGGAAGATGAAGTTGCAATCGGAGGAGAGAGAGAGAGTCAACGTGGGAAAATGAACAGATTCGTCGAATATAAAAGTTGGGGAAGTAATCTGGGCCGTTGGATCAATGAATCGACGACTCAGATCAAAGCACTTGAACCGTCTCAACAGCAGACAGTCGACTGATGAACATAAGTCAGTCGACTGGATGAGGTGATAAAAATAAAGCTTAGAAAGAGGGGCAGTTGACTGGCAAGTAACATGCAGTCGCCTGTCCGTTGGACAGTCGACTGAAAGTTACGCAACAGTCGACTGGCCGAGAAACCATACAGTTCATCGATCACTCCTTATTTTACACCTTTTTTCCCGCATGTTTGCATGCCATTTAGATCGCCCAAATCATGTTTTTCACGATATATCGACGATATTGTGATGCTTTTCACGATTTGTTGTTTTTGTCGCATTTCAGGTGATTTGGCGCGATTTGGAGTGATCTCGAGATGCACTTACTCCAGACGGTCACCGACGACCTCCCCGAGGGGTATTTTGCTGTTGGAGAGGAGCGGAAGAAGAACGGATATCGCAGGAGCGACGAGGAGGCCAAAATAAGCAGTTTAGGCATGTTTTGTGTCCCACTCGGCTGAGTGGAGGAGCCACTCGGCCGACCAGCGAGACACCGCTCGGCCGACCAGATCAGACACGATTCCTATGTGCACTCGGCCGAGCGACAGAGACCACATCGGCCGAGTGACGAGACCCCGTCCGCCCGAGTGGCGTCCAGACGAAGCCCTTCAAAAATCGCCATGTTACTGTTTTTCGGCTGCCTGAACTTCAGAAGACCCACTCGGCCGAGTGGATAATCCCGACCGCCCGAGTACCATGAAGCCATCGGCCGAGTGACGACAACTCACTCGGCCGAGCAGCCCCCGAAGTGAAGACCCCTGAAGATCGAGACTTACTGGAAAATTACAAGGTTTTCACTCGGTCGAGCGACTTTTGTCACTCGGCCGAGTGCGACGCGCTGCCTGTAGCGAAAATTGCGGAAAACAGGCTGCGCAGGGGTATTTTGGTCACAGTTTTTGGACGATTTTGGGGGCTATTTAACCCCTGTTTTTATCCTAGTTAGAGAGCTTTTCTCTTAGATTTTTTGCAGCTTTTAGATTAGCTTTTTAGTTTTGTTCTTGAGATTGGAGAGGAGACAAAATTGGATTTTTGTTGGATTAATTGAAGAACTCCATTGGTTTGCTTTTCTCTTCTCTAAAATTCTATTTTTATTGTATATCTCAATATTGTGATGAATTCTATCGCTTATTTCATTGATTATTTTTGTGATCTTGCTATGAATTGTGAGTAGTCGCCACGTCTTGGGGCGTGGGGATGAACCCTACAAGCCCTATTTCATAATTGTGATGAATTGGTAGGAATTTTGCTAGAATTGCTATTAGAGATTAGATTGAGATCAATTTACTACGGATGGCTAGGAATTCACATCGATTGGGATTTGCAAGAGATTGGATCCCAATTCGATAGGAAACCCTAGAAATCCGAATTGGGTTGGAATCGAATTTCCGTAGTATCGGTTTGCAAGAGATTGGACCGATACTAGGGTTTCCGGTTGCAATTCCGTGCCAATACCTGTTTGCAAGAGATTGGACGGGTAGGAACTATCCCAAACTAGGTCGTGGACCGAGTTTGCAAGAGATTAGGCTCGGTGCGCGATTGAACGATGATGTTGATCCTAATGCTAGCTTCCCTAGGCTAGGGTTTGCAAGAGATTGGGCCCGAACCTAGGATAGCTATAGACCGGCAACAGCGCGAGAGCGTGAGCTTGGTTCTACATTCAGTTGCAACTAGTTCATCCAAAATCTTATTCTAGCGATTTTGATGCCGATGAACCACTTCTACGAAATATGGTGAGTAGCGGGAATTCCCCATTCCCTAGACGTTCTTTATTTGATTTGATATTTCTGTACTTTGTCTGATGATTGTGACAGGATCGCCAAAGGCAAATTTCTCTCTTCTTAAATAGCCAGGTTGATTGGAACAAGCACGGTCATTCGTCCTCCCTGTGTTCGATAACCCGCTCGCTGCTACACCGTGCACTTGCGGTAAAACTACAACCGTTCTTTGGGGTTACGTCCCGGAGCGATCAAGTTTTTGGCGCCGTTGCCGGGGAGGCGATTGCGTTTGATCTTACCACCCTAGCTATTCCTTTTTTTATTACCATTATTATTATTATTTCCATTTCTTTATTTCTACCTAACCCTTCCACGGTACTAATCATTTCTTTGAAACTCTGTTTTCCATGTGCATGTACACGAGATCTACGGCGGACCCTGAAGCTATATTATTTGATTCCGAGATCGAACGTACCGCGCGGAGACTTAGAGCGGAAAGGAGACAAAATCCAGAAGGGAGGTTTATGACCAACCCGGAAACTGCGGACCAATTAGCGGCAAGGATGGCGATGATAATTTCTATTCGAGATAGGCTTCGGCCTAAGACCTCTTCTACGACCTCTTCCATTGCCATGCCGGAGTTGGCGGCGGACAAGAACTTCGAGCTAAAAACTGGACTAGTGGTTCTGATGCAGCAGGATCCATTTCATGGGAATGCCCATGAAAATCCTCACTACCACATCCAATTATTCTTGTCGAAGTGCGCCACATTCCAAATGCCGGGGGTCTCCATCGATGCCATCAGACTGCGTCTCTTCCCCTTCACGCTAAAGGACAAGGCACTCTATTGGTTGAGGACGCAGGCTGAGGGAATTTTCACCTCTTGGGACGAGTTGGCAAGTGCATTCATTGACAAGTTCTATCCGCCATCCAAGACGGTGAAGATCCGGAGCGCTCTCATGTCCTTCAAGCAAGGACCCCAAGAGACGCTCTATGAGGCTTGGGAGCGTTTTAAAGATCTGCAGCACCAATGCCCGCACCATAGCATTGAAGATTGGGAGCTAGTTCATAGCTTCTACAACGGTCTCCAACCGGGGACCAAACAAATTATTGATGCCGCGGCGAATGGTGCTATCTTGTCAAAAACTCCCGAGGAAGCTACGGCCCTAATTGAGGAGATGGCCTCAAACAACCAACAATGGGGCGATGAGCGAGGACACTCCACGTCCTCCTTGAAGCCAACCAGTATCTATGAGGCGAAGGCCGTAGCGGAGCTTACGAGCAAGTTTGATTCTCTCCACAAGGTAGTGGAGAGACTGGAGAAGTTTATCACGGAGCCCCAAGGAACCCCTTCCACCTCCGCTCCGACGAACCAAATGAGTGATTGGCAGGACCAATCTCAAGCCATGTATGTGGGAGGAGAGCAAGGAGAAGGATCCTTGGAGCAAGTACAATATGTCGCGGGGAACCAAGGATATTGGGCCAATCCGGCCACAAGAAATCATCCCGGATTCTCTTACGCCAACAATAAAGGAGCTTTGAACCCGCCACAACAACCACCTCAACAAGCTCGACCACCACCACCCCAACAACAACACTATCCGCCGAGGGGGCCTCCACAACAAAATTTCCAACCGAAGCAACAAGTTCCACCATATAGGCCGCCCGGATACAACCAAGGGTGGAGGAATCAAAATCAAAACCCTCCACAAGCTCAACAACGATCCGACTTCGAAGCTAGAGTGGAGGCATTTATGGTCGAGCAAAATAAGGTCAATGCTACCTTGAAGGCGGGGCAAGAATCCCTTAATACCGTTGTGGCTCAAATATCGGAGCAATTGGCGTTGCTCAATCGGAACACTCAACGATTGCCGGCGCAACCCGAGCAAAACCCACGGGGCAACACCGGCCATATCAATGCCGTGGTTGCCGTTACTACTAGAGGCGGGAAGGATACCACCCCCGCCATGATTCCTACCGAGAAGCCCGTGGAGGAAAGCTTGGAGCCAATTGAGCCGGTAGTTGAAGTTGATAAGGAGAAAGAGCCACAAGAAAAGGAGAAATCTAGAGCGGAGCAATTGATTGAGGAAATGCGCTTCATGCCACCGGTCCCATTTCCCCAAAGGCTTGCTAGAGCGAAAATGGAGAAAAGGCTAGCAAAGTTTCTCGAGTATCTTAGAGGAGTTAGCCTCAACATTCCCTTCCTCGACGCCATCGTGGAGATCCCCACATATGCTAAATTCTTAAAGGACTTGATTTCGGGGAGAAAGAGGAAGGAGAAGATTATGCTAGCCGAGGAGGGCTCTTGGTTCACCAAGAGAGAGAAGGAGCCGGTCAAATTTAAAGACCCGGGGAGTTTTCGGATTCCTTGCACCTTAGGCGGCGTCCCTCTTTAAAAGGCGTTGGTAGATCTAGGGGCTAGTGTGAGCATCATGCCTCTCTCCATGTTCTTAAGGCTAAACACCGGGACGAAGTTGAAACCTACCGACATGCGGATACAATTGGCCGATGGGCGAATAACAAGGCCGGTAGGGATCACCGAAGACATCCCGCTACAAGTCCCGGGGGAAATATTCTTGCCATGTGACTTTGTGATCATGGACGTTAAGGAGGAGGGAGACACTTCATTGATACTTGGACGCCCGTTCCTCGCCACCGCCGGTGTGATTGTCGACGTGCGAGAAGGTACACTAAATTTGAACGTCGGCAACATCGAGGTGGAGCTTCACAATCCTAAGGCCATGAAACACATGCCTTACCACGAGGAGCTTGACTACATGGACCTCCTTCATGAGGTAATTGAAGAGGCGACCCCCCCACTCGATTGGCACTCTTTTCGATGAGGATTTCGAGGAAGGCCCGGATTTAGGCCAAGATGAGAAGATAGATGATTCCCCCGACCTCTCCGCTGAAAATGATGAAGGCGACGCTGATGTCGCAAGGATTCGAGAGCTCTGCAAGCTCTCGAAATTAAAGTCTCCAAAGAAAGCTCCGTCGATACGGAAATCGGCGTCACCGGTGAAGCCGTTGACCGGAGCAAACGCTAGCTTGGGGGAGCCTCCCCCCAACACAATTCGAGACGAGAGACCACCGCGGGAGAACACGTCGCCGCAACTTCCGAATCCAAGCGTTCTCCCCGGAAAGTTTGACGGGTGCATCTCATATACGCCAAACATCCCGCATTAATTGAAAATCATAGGGGGTCGAGCTCATGACCTTAAACGAGCGCTTGTCGGGAGGCAACCCGACGGTTATTGCTTTATTTTTACTTTTTCTTTATTTTTGTTGTTGAAATTTTTAGTGTTTTGAGTCGTTCGCACAAAAATTTTGTGATAACGGGTCCTATTTTTCTTGACAGGAGAGGAGATAGGTAAATCCATCATGAGGAGGATGAATGAGACGACGAGGAGCGCCCCAGGAAGACGCTCGATGCTTAGGAGTAAGATGAAATCGACTGGAGGAAGAAAGACGGAGTTTAGAGCCCAAACGAAGACAAACAGCAGAAAACAAGGCTCACTCGGCCGAGTATACTAGTCACTCGGCCGAGTACACAAGTTCGTCCGGCCGAGCCGCTCACGAACGAGGGAAGTCTGCTGTACCCAACTCTCTGTTTATTTTCTTAATTTCAGTATAACTGCTACTCGGCCGAGTATATATTTTCACTCGGCCGAGTAAAACGGATACGCTCCTAGGGCGAGTCTTGCCGAGTAGCTTGAGCCACTCGGCCGAATGGACTTACTCCACTCGGCCGAGGCTGGCAAAGCCACTCGGCCGAAGCGAAAGCGGGGAGGATATTTCCATTGATCTCACTCGGCCGAGTGACCTAGTCACTCGGCCGAGTCGTAACTTTTATTATATAAGGAGCCGAAGGGGGGCACGTTTTTCGAAACGCTCTCACCTGACCCTTCCGCTCCCCTCGCCCGCTTGCCTCGCTCGTGCCCTCACTCGCCCAACCACCGGTCGCCGCGCCGCCGCTCGGCCCGCCACCGCCGGCCGAGCACCGCCGCGCCTCGCCCGAGTCGCCGCCGGCGGCCGCCGCCCCGACCACCTCCGGTATCGCCTGATTCGCCCTTTTTCTCCTCTTTTTGTGTATTTTTCGAGGATCCATGTGTTAAACGACCCCCAACCCCTAATCAATTTCTATATCTATCTATTATACCCCTAATGCTCCATACGTTTTGAATATTACCCGCTGATATCGCCATTTCATGCGCAGGTTGTTTTTGGGAGCTTAGGGGAGCCCAGGGGAGCTTCTACGGACTGATTTGGGCTTCGTGGAGGCGCTGTCTTCGCACTCTTCCATTGCTTAGCACTCGCGGCATGTCGGGGTACACTCTTTCCTTTCTTTTTCACACGTCGCACTTTTCACACGTTTCGGCGCGCGCTCGGGGCCGATATGCCGCCCCGGACACGGCCGCGGTCGAGGAGAGCTTCCGCCAAGCGGAAGCGGTCGGATGACGCCGGCCCCTCCCACGAGTTGGAGGACTCTCCTCCGCCTTCTCCCACACACCCCATCCACCCCGCATAGCCTGCAGGCCCCGCACACCCCACACAGCCTACAGCGCCCACACAGCCCGCACAGCCGCTCCCTACCGCTCCACAGCCACCACCTCCGGCTCCACTGGTCGGGCCGCTCGGGATTACGTTCCGAGACGACGCACACCGTGCCGTCTTCGAGCGTATCTCCCAGCGCTCGATTGTACCCTCCAGGTTTGCACACCTTGCCGATCTAGTACGCCTGGGGGTACTAGAGGGGATGCTCACGTTGTACGATAACGTGGGCTGGCGAGATTTCTTTCAGGTGTCGGCGGACACGTTTACCCGTCCGACACTTGAGGTACTGAGTTCGATCGCCCGGACCGACGAGGGATGCTCGTTTCGGTTCATGGACCAGGAGTGCCAGGTCACTCTCGATATGATGAGAGCATTTTTCTCGTGGCCCGCTGTCCCCGGAGCCGATCGCGGTTACGGCCCCACCCATATCCCCCCACCTTCCTTCGACGCCGGTGCCTTCTGGGCCCGGATTACGGGTCTTCACGCTGCCTTTGACCCTAGTAGGGCCAAGGCCTCGGCCATTGTCCATCCCTGCCTCCGTATTGCTCAGCGCCTTATGGCGACGACCTTTTTGGCCAGATATGAGCCGGGCACGATGTCTACGCCAGAGCTCTACATGCTCTACGCGATGACATGTCCCAGAGCTCTATCTAGGGATGGCGATGAGCTTGTCCCCGCCGTCGTGATTGATGTCGCGGCTTGGTTTTTGGACCGCATCATTGTATCGGTGGGCGCTCGCTCACCGATATGCTGCGGCGGCCTGATCACCTTGCTTGCCCTTATGACCGGCGAGGACTTCCCTGACGACCTACGACGAGTATCGGGCCCCACTTCTTTGTCGATCGATGTTATGGCCCGGATGAAGATGCTTCGTCCGCACGGTGAGCGTCACTGGGTCTGGTTGCACGGCCCTTACGGTGCCGATTACATGATTCTTCCGAGCCCAGCTCGGACTCAGATTGCACCAGCCCACGTTGACTGGCTCCCTGTGATGGATGTTCTCATCCCCACTGCTTACGTGCTCGAGGCCGAGGAGGCCGAGCAGGCCCACACTGCCCACCCTGCCCCCACAGACCCTGTCGCCCCTGCCGAGCCTGTCGCCCCTGTTGACCCTGTGGCCCCTCCGCCTATCCCTGATTTTCCCCTGCTCCTGACACCTCTGTCCCCACCTCTGTCGGTGTCGGGAGTACCTTAGCTGAGCCCACCTCCACCACTCCCGCGGCTGTCACCACCCCCACTGGCCCTCTGTCTGCTGAGCCTGTTTCTTTTGCCCCACCCGAGCGCCCGCCGACCGTAGTTGAGTGCGGAGAGCCCTCTGTTTCCACTACTGCTGTATTTTCCGAGAGTGTCATGGCGTCTGTCCACACTTCTGTGCCACTGACCTCTCTGGCCGCCTCGCTGCCACTTTTGTACTCTTCTTTCGTTGCCGCTGCCTCCACTTCTCACCAGCCGGTCCCCCGGCCTCACACTGAGGCCAGGCCCACATTTGCGAGCGCAGCACCTTTTGTTCCCTTCCCCGCTGAGCCCGTCACATACGCGACCCGAGTACGCCAGCCCCGCCCTGCATAGCCCCGACCGGTGCGTCCCTCTGCACCACCTCCCCCCGACACTGTACTTCAGAGCATTCGTGCTCTAGAGGGGGCGATGAGTGGCCTCCGAGGTGACCTTAGGACCCTGTCCTCCACCGTCTCTGCGATGGCTGACCGCTTCGACCTGCTCCCCCAGATTCACTACTGTCTTACCCAGGTGCTGGAGCGTCTCCCCCGCGTACCCCCACCCACCCAGCAGGTTCCCACCCGCACTTCCACACACACTCAGCCTGCTACCACTTCCACACCCACACCCGCTCAGCGGCCTGTCCAGCCACCACCACCACTTCCGCCTCAGGACGGAGACGGCGCAGCACCACCTTCTTAGGCACCCTTGATGCCATCGATTATTCATGCCGTTGTGCTGCCCGTTTCTGCTGGGTCCTGTTGCATTTTTGTCCACCCACCCTCCCCTCACTCATTTTGGGTTTCTCACTCAGATCGTATCCTTATATATCTTTTTTGGGAGAGAGGGAGAGTTTCGATGCCCCACCTTTATATCTGTATCACTCCATTCCTGCATGCATCATGTCCGCATCATATTTTTCGTTTCTTTATTTTTCGTTTATTTTCATTTTTTTTCCCATCATGCATGCATCCTCACTTACCCCTCACATTACTTGTCTCTCGGTGTGCCACACTTTGCACATTGAGGACACTGTGCCATTTAGCTTGGGGAAGTGAGTTCTCACGTTCTTTTCCGGTTTGCCACCTTTATTTTTAGTTTTTCACGCCATTTTCCGCTTTTGCACTTATTTTTCATCAATTTTCTTTTATTTTGCCATGCATCACGTTTTTCTTATTTTTCTGTGTGCCGCATTGTAAATAGTTCTATTTTCCCTTTATCTTTATTTCTTTCTTTTTCATCTCATGCTAGAGATGACTTTTCTGTGATGATGATGACGTGGAGTTAGCTTATTCTATATGCATGCTTTATTTGTCATGTCTTAGATTTTATTTCTGATATCATATGCTATGACTTGCCTTGCATCTAGAGATAGTAACCCACACTTTTTCCACATGAAAATGGATGAAATCTTATTATTAGCTGAGTCTGAATATTCATATGTATGCTATCGCAGAAAACACACCAAGATTCACGCATTGAATGCCTATATCTGGAGTACTGATTTCTTTTCCTATATCACTTCTATATGCATGAACTGTACATTTCACTTCAGGATGATTGAATGATGTTAGCTATGATAAATCTGGAATAGTTAGCTTTTTTGTGATCGAAACTGAGTAGATTAGATTACCCTGCTGAAGTTGTCGTGCAGGTCTTATAGAGTGAACCGAGGGATATATTCATTTCTTTCTCCACAAATCTTGAACATCATTTCTCTACTTTTAAAATCATTGGTGAATCTCCCCTTAGCGATTCTATTATATGGCATTTCCCCCGCTATTAATTCCTAGCTCCAAATTTCTTATTCAGAAAAAAAAAGAAAAAAAAGAGAAAAGAGAAAATATTCTTGTATATCATTATCTCTCTTTGAGTTGGGATCGTTGTGTATATTTCTATTGCATCAAAAAAAACAAAAAAACAAAAGAAAAGAGGAAAATCCTCAATAAAAGATCCCATCTCACTTTCTTTCTTTCTCTTCCCTTTTCATTACTTTTGGAGCTTTATAAAAATGGGGATGTAAATATTTTTTATGCCACCACGCTTATAGATAAGCTTGGGGGAGGGGATCCATTGATGTGTGAGAGAGTGACTACTTGACGTTGCACGACAACCTAGGCTAAGTAATATTCTATACTCAATGAGATTATTTTTAGCTTTACGAAATCCAGAAATCTAAGCCTAGCACTCATTTCATGAAATCCATACTTTTCTATTCTCTCTATTCTATAGTGTGATACTCTTTTACTCCTGATAGAAAGCATTCAATTGAAAAGTGTGTGGTCTGTGATTTGTATACCGCTTTAAATGATTCAGACGATGCTAATTATAAAATTATTCCGTTTTTCATGTTTATATTGTTGATTCGTGGGTTTTCTATTTCTATTTGCACTACTACTCTATGATATCAAAATAAAACTCTTTGACATGTGTTTTTCATTCAGTGCACGCTAAACGAGTAAGCGGAACCCACGTCCTGAGAAAATGATCTAGCGGCTTACCTCTTCGCTTCTTTCTTTCTTTCTTCTTTATTTTCATTTTTCTCCGTTCTTCATTTTTTCTTCATTTTTCGCCGTTTTCGTTTTCCGAATCCACCGGGTTCGCCTTCTACTTATCTTCCTCGAGGACGAGTAAGAGGTAAGCTTGGGGGATTTTGATCACTCCTTATTTTACACCTTTTTTCCCGCATGTTTGCATGCCATTTAGATCGCCCAAATCATGTTTTTCACGATATATCGACGATATTGCGATGCTTTTCACGATTTGTTGTTTTTGTCGCATTTCAGGTGATTTGGCGCGATTTGGAGTGATCTCGAGATGCACTTATTCCAGACGGTCACCGACGACCTCCCCGAGGGGTATTTTGCTGTTGGAGAGGAGCGGAAGAAGAACGGACGTCGCAGGAGCGACGAGGAGGCCAAAATAAGCAGTTTGGGCATGTTTTGTGTCCCACTCGGCCGAGTGGAGGAGCCACTCGGCCGACCAGCGAGACACCGCTCGGCCGACCAGATCAGACACGATTCCTATGTGCACTCGGCCGAGCGACGGAGACCACATCGGTCGAGTGACGAGACCCCGTCCGCCCGAGTGGAGTCCAGACGAAGCCCTTCAAAAATCGCCATGTTACTGTTTTTCGGCTGCCTGAACTTCAGAAGACCCACTCGGCCGAGTGGATAATCCCGACCGCCCGAGTACCATGAAGCCATCGACCGAGTGACGACAACTCACTCGGCCGAGCAGCCCCCGAAGTGAAGACCCCTGAAGATCGAGACTTACTGGAAAATTACAGGGTTTTCACTCGGCCGAGCGACTTTTGTCACTCGGCCGAGTGCGACGCGCTGCCTGTAGCGAAAATTGCGGAAAACAGGCTGCGCGGGGTATTTTGGTCACAGTTTTTGGACGATTTTGGGGGCTATTTAACCCCTGTTTTTACCCTAGTTAGAGAGCTTTTCTCTTAGATTTTTTGCAGCTTTTAGATTAGCTTTTTAGTTTTGTTCTTGAGATTAGAGAGGAGACAAAATTGGATTTTTGTTGGATTAATTGAAGAACTCCATTGGTTTGCTTTTCTCTTCTCTAAAATTCTATTTTTATTGCATATCTCAATATTGTGATGAATTCTATCGCTTATTTCATTGATTATTTTTGTGATCTTGCTATGAATTGTGAGTAGTCGCCACGTCTTGGGGCGTGGGGATGAACCCTACAAGCCCTCTTTCATAATTGTGATGAATTGGTAGGAATTTTGCTAGAATTGCTATTAGAGATTAGATTGGGATCAATTTACTACGGATGGCTAGGAATTCACATCGATTGGGATTTGCAAGAGATTGGATCCCAATTCGATAGGAAACCCTAGAAATCCGAATTGGGTTGGAATCGAATTTCCGTAGTATCGGTTTGCAAGAGATTGGACCGATACTAGGGTTTCCGGTTGCAATTCCGTGCCAATACCCGTTTGCAAGAGATTGGACGGGTAGGAACTATCCCAAACTAGGTCGTGGACCGAGTTTGCAAGAGATTGGGCTCGGTGCGCGATTGAACGATGATGTTGATCCTAATGCTAGCTTCCCTAGGCTAGGGTTTGCAAGAGATTGGGCCCGAACCTAGGATAGCTATAGACCGGCAACAGCGCGAGAGCGTGAGCTTGGTTCTACATTCAGTTACAACTAGTTCATCCAAAATCTTATTCTAGCGATTTTGATGCCGATGAACCACTTCTACGAAATATGGTGAGTAGCGGGAATTCCCCATTCCCTAGACGTTCTTTATTTGATTTGATATTTCCGTACTTTGTCTGACGATTGTGACAGGATCGCCAAAGGCAAATTTCTCTCTTCTTAAATAGCCAGGTTGATTGGAACAAGCACGGTCATTCGTCCTCCCTGTGTTCGATAACCCGCTCGCTGCTACACCGTGCACTTGCGGTAAAACTACAACCGTTCTTTGGGGTTACGTCCCGGAGCGATCATTCATCAATTAGACAGAGAGCTCTGAAGGAAAGTTGACAGAGAGAACAATCACCTGATGACTAAAATGCATTCGCCTGTTAAAATAACAGTCGACTGTAAAACAGTCATCAGTGGGCTGTGTGAAAGATACCAATTCTCAAACTGAGGAGATAGAGTAGGGCAGTCGTCTGTCCTGGTCCAAAAATGCACAGTGAGATAGAATTCCAGAGATTAAGAACACTCACCCTAGGACCTATACTCTAATCACAAATATATCGTAAAAACAATGTAAAAACAATAAATCCATTGAAACACAAATCACTACTATCAATCTTAAAAACTCATGAAATCAATTAAATCACAATTGCCTTTCTTAAACACACACACACACACACACACACACACACACACACACACACACACACACACACACACACACACACACACACATATATATATAATAAAGCACATGAAGATAGGCAACAAAATGATATGAGCTCAAAAAGTGTTATAACATGTATATTGAGCTTCTAGATTTCAGATTCACCCATAATTCCCAATTCTCCACGTAACCTCACAAATGAATCTTCTTTAAGAGGTTTTGTGAAGATGTCGGCAATTTGTTTTTGGGTTTCAATGTACTCTAAGATGATGTCCTTCTTAGCTACATGATCATTTATAAAATGGTGTCTCACGTCTATGTGTTTGGTACGGGAGTGGTGTACCGGATTCTTGGAAAAACAAATGGCACTTTAGTTATCAACCATGATCGAGCAAGTATCACAGTTGACACCATAGTCCATAAGAGTGTGTCTCATCCAAAGAACGTGTGCACATGCAAGACCCGCGGCAATATATTCCGCTTCAGTCATGGACAATGACACCGAATTCTATTTCTTAGAAAACCAAGAAACTATGGAATTTCCTAAGAAATGGCAAGTGCCACTAGTACTTTTCCTGTCGGACTTGCATCCGGCAAAGTCGGCATCACTATATGAGATTAACTCATATGTGCTAGATTTAGGGTAAAGTAACCCATAGTCTAGAGATTGATTGAGATAACGAAATATTCGTTTAACCGCAATCAAGTGTGACTCCTTAGGTCTAGCTTGATATCTAGCTCAAAGGCAAACGGAAAACATGATATCGGGCCTACTAGCGGTTAAGTAAAGTAAGCTACCGATCATACCTCAATATAGACGAACGTCTACATCTTTTCCGCTTTCATCCTTGTGTAGGTGAGTAGTAGTACTCATGGGAGTCCTTTTGCTCGAAGACGATTCCATCCCGAATCGCTTAATAAGCTCCCCTGTGAAATTGTCTGATGTATGAATGTGCCATTCTCCATTTGTCAAATTTGCAATCCAAGGAAGTAGGTGAGCTCTCACATGTGGCTCATCTCAAACTCATCCTTCATAGACTTGGAAAATTCTTGATAAAGATTAAAGTTAGTAGAACCGAAAATAATATCGTCTACATAAACTTGAATCAAAAGAATATCATTTTCATAATCTTTAATGAAGAGTGTAGAATCAACTTCTCCCATTTTAAAACCTAAATTCAAAAGAAAGGTCTTAAGTCGATCATACCAAGCTCTAGGAGCTTGTCTCAACCCATACAATGCTTTCTTAAGTTTGAAAACATGGTTTGGAAATTTTTCATGAATAAAACCGGGAGGTTGAGAAACATAAACTTCTTCATTGACAAACCTATTTAAAAATGCACTTTTAGCATCCATTTGAAATAGTTTAAAATTCTTATGGGATGCAAAAGATAAAAGCAACCTAATAGCTTCTAATCTAGCTACGGAGGCAAAAGATTCTTCGAAATCAATACCTTCCTCTTGCCGGTAGCCTTGAGCTACTAACCTTACTTTGTTCCGTGTGATTACCTCGTTTTCATCCGTCTTGTTCTTGAAGATCCATTTAGTTCCAATGACTTGGTGACCACTTGGAAGAGGTACGAGTTCCCAAACTTCGTTTCTCTCGAATTGCATTAGTTCTTCTTCCATTGTGTAACGCCCCGCTTCCCAAAAATATGGAGGCGAAGCGTGAGAAGGTCCGCTCAGACTTGAAGCTACAAAGCTGCAAGTCCGATAAGCGTCAATCAACTGTAAATAGCATGTCCTTGCAACGCGAAACGAACCAAAGATAATAATAAGGAAATAAAACAAAAGAGATATATCAGAATATCCATAATAATAAACTCCAACATCGCAGAAAAGCTACCAGGCTAAAAGAAAAGAGTCTAAAAGAGGCCCCAGCATGGCCAACAAAAGTACAAAGTACAAAAGCAAAGTAATGGTTCTACGCACCGACAACTAAACAGCAACCTAAAGCAAAAGCAACTCAATCAGTCTCTACGACTGGTCTCCGGTGTCCACCAACTCCTCGTCAAACGTAGGCTCCGGCTCAGCCTCAGCAAACACCTCGTCCTCAGCTACGATCTCTGGCTCAGGGTCTAACATGTGACACCCAAAAGAGCAAGGGGCACATGTCAGCAAGTCTACAAGAGACTTGTGCAAGGAAACTGAAAGTACAGGTAAACAACCTAGCAGTTCTAGCATGATGCAATGACATGGCAGCTATAGCATGAGTGCAACAAGTAAATTAAAGTAAAGTAAAGTATGAGCATGGCATTTAAATCATGGCATGGATCTCAAGTTTTACAAGAAACATTCACAAGGACAAGTACAAGTATAGTAAGCACGTCGTGCACAGAGATTACGCCTTTTGGCTAGAGTGGCTGCGCGGGCCAACTCCTAAGCTCAAGTGATCGCTTATCCCTACCCCTCCATGTGTATCGGGCATTGGCTTTTGACCAACACATGAGGCCCGCTTCTGGTTCACGAGCCAGGAAGTGTTTTCTCAGGATGGCATAGGAGTGCACCTTGCCGGACAAGGAAGTACAAGTATTGTAGCGTGTGCTACGAATGAAACAATCAACTTGGATGACATGTAAGATGCAATGCATGGAAGTTAAAAGTGCGTATAGATAAGGAATTTAAACGTGACAGATAACAATGCATGAATGACATGGCAGGGTGACAGATCTAGCTTCGTTGTCAAGCTAGATCTTAAAAGTGCGTCTAGACAGCTATCATTTCACTGTCTAGTGTCTTTTACGCTAAAAACAAGGAAGTGGCCTAAAAACATGGCCCTAAGAAAAGTTGGCAAGTTTCACTTGCCTGCAAGTCAAACGTCTGAAAAACACCGTCCAAAGAGTCCAAAGTCACAAGTAACCTACGTGCACAAGTCCACCGGCCTACATTCCATTTTATTAATCTTTGATTAGTGAATCTAAAACATTTAAAACACTTTAAAAACATCAATTTTTAGTCTTGATTAGTAGGCAATGGGTTGCAGGTCCTAGGGGTGCAAAGCATTACCTCAACACGACGCGAAAGCTACACTGACGTCGGGTAGCGACGCCAGGGGTTAGAATAAAAGATCGCGCTCCAAGTCCAGATTCCAGAATAGATTCGCTCGAATAATCTGATCAGCAACTAGAGCAACGAACCAAGATTCCAAGGCTTGCACGTGCGACGACGGGCTACGACGTATCGCAATGTCGTAGACGGCAAATCCTCGAAGAAGATACACCTAGGTAGGACCCACAGTAGTTCTAGGGACCAATGGGGGACCCACAATACCTCTGAAGAACTTGGGGGGCCCACGGTGGCAAGCGGTACGGGAGTTGCGACGTTGCGACGAACGTCGCTCGGTCGGACACGGGCCTGACCAAAAAAATCCCTCGGTCAGACACAGCGAACAGAGCTGTGCAGTGCGGAGCGGAGATGCGGGGTCGGGGCTCTCGGTCGGTGCGGAGCGGGCCTTCGGTCGTTGCGGGCGAGATGCGGGGTTGGGCGCTTGGCGGGCGTTGCAACGTTGCAACGTTGCAACGGAGCGGGCGAGAGCGGGCGATAGCGGGGGAGTGCTTCGGTCGGACACGGGGCGATGCGGGGATCGGTGCGGGCTTGCAAAGCGGGGGCTGATGTGTGGAGCGGGGCTTGCGGAGCGGGCGAAGCTCTCGGTCAGACCAAGAGATCCTCTCGGTCGGACACGTGGCGAAGCGAAGCAATGAAGCGGGCAGCTGCTGCGATGCGGAGCGGGCGATGGTGCGAGCGGCCTCTCGGTCGGTGCGAGGAAATGGGCGCGATTTCCTCGGTCGGTGCGGGGGTGGCTGCTGCAACGTTGCGACGAATCGTCGCAAGCGAGTTTTTGGGTTTTGGGAGCGGCTAGGGTTAATTGCTTGCGAAAATAGGTCTTCCTAGGGGTTGTTTATATAGTGTAGAGGGGTTAACTTGGTCTAGGGCTACTTCTAATAGGATTAAGATTTTAAAATAATTTAAAATTCAAATCTCTCTCTCTCTCTCTCTAACCCACACATGGCTAGGTTGCGGCCAAGATGGGCTAGGATTTGGCTCAAAATTCGTTTGAAACATTATAAACTTAATAAAATTTTATTTGGACGAAAATAATTGAAAACTTGGTATTTAAAAATATTTAAAACTTTGTAAAAAATGTAAAAGTGGTCAAATAAACTCCAAAAATTATAAAATAAATATTGGGGTGATCGTGACGACGAGAGAAAGGTAACTAAGAAGACGGATCTCAATTTCGACGTCGAGAAATGTCGTTCCACGTCAAAAGTGAAAATCACAACGTCCTACGTCTCATCGAATAATAGAAACGTCCTACGTCAAAAATAGAAATTTCCTACGTCAAAAGTGAAAATCACAACGTCTCTTCGAATAAGATCAAATCGTGGGAGAACGACCCGAAAAATGTCGTTCCAAATTAGTGCCACAATTTAATACTCTTAGAGACGTTCACAACGACATGTCACATCAAAGTGTTCACAAACAAACAAAGTCTAAAATAAATACGTGCACGGTCAAAAGCACGTGCACGAACAAAGTACAACGAAAACAGACCGTTACATCCTCCCCACCTTAGAAATGATTCCATCCTCGGAATCAACATCAAGCACTACTCGGAAAGAGGTGCGGGAAGTGCTCTCTCATCTCATCCTCACGCTCCCAGGTGGACTCACCAGGGGAACCGTGACGCCACTGTACACGAACCAAGTCGACGGTCTTATTCCTCAGCTTCTTCTGTCGATGATCCAGAATCTCAACTGGCTGCTAATCATAAGACAGATCCAGACGAATCGTGATCTCCGAGAAATCCACAGCATGGGACGGATCACTAATGTATCGACGTAACTGAGATACGTGAAATACGTCGTGAACTCCCTCTAACGACGGTGGCAACTGATTCGGGATATAAATTGCATATTTCACCCTCTAACTATCCCCATTTTGGGCCAAAGATTAGGCTTAATTGTGCTCTTTTTGGGTATATTTTCACTTCATGCCTTTTTCGGGGCTTATTCTCATTCTTGGCACAAAATACGGTTTTTATCATCTTTATTGGCTTCCTATTATTTTTTCTATGCTCCTGCCATTATTTTGATCATATCTCCATTTTTTGGGAATTATTTGAGCAATAGGTTATTTTATATGATTTTTGGAAGTCAATATTGTGTTATATAAGTCATTAAATTAATTTTCACATCAAATGGACTAATTTTCTCCTTCTCATATTTTTCAGGTACTCTTGGGAGTCTTAGAGATTTTTCAGAATTTTTTGGGAATTTTCTGAGCATCCTAGGTATTTTATACAATTTCTGGAAGGAGAAATGGGGGTTTAAAACCCAGAAAAAAAGAAATACATTGGGGCGCCACATGGCGCGTCCAGGAGGCGCCACGTGGCACCGGATGCAGCATTGCGGGCCGCTCTTGTTTTAAAAAAAACCAAAAAATGAAACAAAGAGCGGGCCGCTGGCCCGCTCGAAATTTTCGAGCGGGCCCCGCCCAAGTAATGCGCAGGCGGTCGCATTTCATTATAAAAAAAAATTTAAACGAAGCCGCGCGCACGTTCAGCAGCGAGGGCGGGGGCACGCGCTCTGCGCGTGCCCCCGAATTTATTTGCGAGCGGCGGGCTTTGCGGGTCGGATCCGACCCGGATCCGACCCGCAACACCTATAGGGGCCTGTATTGTGAAAACTGGAAAAAGCTCGGTTTTGGGGTTTTTTTAGCTGCGTTTTTTGTGTTTTTTTAGGGTTTGGAGAAGTTTTGGAAGGGGGGGAAGCCATGGAAGCTTGAGAAGGCTTGGTGGAGCTTGGAGATGCTTGGAGGAAGGCAAATAGGAAGAGGGAAAGCTCATTTGGGAGAGTTCTTGGTGAAATCTCTCCTTTTTCCTATTGTAATTTTGATATCTCATTTTTGTATGAAACTTGGGTTTATTTTGAATGCAATTGCCCTATTGTTTGCTATGATTGTGTAGTATTGAATTTCTTGGGTTGTTGCTCTTTGAGATTGGTTGTCAATTTAGCCCTAATTTCCCTCTTTGCCCAATTTTGAATGTGAATGTTGGATGCTTATTAGGGCACAAATTTAATTGGCTAAGTCCCGAGAGGGAAAATTTGAGAAAAATCCATGTGCTTAATTTGGTTAGTGCCTTGATAATATTTCCATCCCGATTGCAAAATTGTTGTGTTTTTAAAGCTAAATTTTCCGATTGGGCTTCCTTAGCCGGATGACCGATTGTGTTATATGTGGTAATTAGGACTTGATTAACGCCAATTTTAATGATCCCACAACCCATGCTCTCTCTCCTAGCTATCCTAAACTCCACCTTTGGTTCTCTAACCCTACCCACTCAGGTAAGATTTTCGTTTTCACCACACTTTTCCGACATTTCCACCGTAATTGAGTTAGTTGTAAAACACTATATTTTTCGTTATCACCCAAATTTTGTGAACGTAGAACGAATTGTCCCTGTGATCCGACCCGGTACTCACCGGTTATTTATATATTGCATTGCCGCTCCTATGCTTGGGAGCGGAAGGCGTGCGCTTGCGCGTTTTCCGAGCCAATCAATTGGCGCCGTTGCCGGGGACAACGGTTTCTATCATTAGCAATTTTTGATTGATTTTGAAACTTTTAGTGTGATACTCCTATCTCTTAGTGTGTGTCTTTCTATTTGTTTATTTTCCACTTTTTGAGTCGTTTGGTTGTTTATTTTCAATTGTTTTGTGAAATTGTTTTTAACAACATGGCATCACCTTCAAATTTTTCGGACGTTGATTTGGAGGATATCCCACTTCCGCCATACTTTCATGGCACGGAGTGGGAGAACCCTCATTTACATATAAAAAATTTGAAGAGTGGATGTTTTCATGTCTTGGTGGGAATATTGATGATGATTGCATATATTTTAGATTCTTTCCCGATTCTTTACAAGATGATGCTAGATTGTGGGTTGACTCATTGTCTCTCGACTCACATTTTACTTGGTTGTCATTTCAGGCTGAATTTCTCCGAGTATTTTTGCCTATCTTTTTGGAGCAGGTACAGGGGTGGCAGGCCATGGAGCATATAGAGAGCTTTATCCAGGCTGAGTGGGAGGCCTACCATCAGGCTTGGCAGAGGTTCACTGATTTGGTGCTTGCGTGCCCACACCAGAGCTTTCACGAGGATCATCTTCTGCAGATCTTCTACACAGGGTTATCGCCATCTGGGCGAGATTTGGTGCAGACGAGCTGCGGTGGAGAGTTCTTTGATTATTCGACCGAGGATTCCTGGTGTTACCCGAGGGACCTTGCAGAGTGGGAGCAGACTGAGCCATCTGGAGAGCAGTCACTTGGATATGAGGATGATGGCCAGTCCTAGTTTCCATTTCAGGATGCAGAGCTGCAAGCCCAGTGTCAGCTTGAGGAGCCACCTTCGGGCTCTTTTTCTTGCGATCCCATGGGATACAGAGCAGAGCAGGAGGATGGGTTGCATGAGAGCCAGGTAGATGATATTGACAGATTATATTTTGAGGAGTCAGAGGAGACAGATGATGGAGTGCGTGTCGACCACAACGGTGACACGATGCATTTTCATTTTGAGGTTGATGATGAAGCGGATGTGCATGATGGCCGAGAGCAGATTGAGGACACCATGGGGCCTGAGCCATATTCCACTTCAGAGTTAGCTTTACAGGTCAAGGCGGTTGAGTACTTTGGGAGGACAACTGAGATGAGCTATTTCTGGGATGGCGAGGATGATGCGTGCTTGGATTTTCCCGAGACGTGTCTACCTCCAGTCCTATCACAGATGTCACTTCCCTCGCCTCAGGATGCGCACTTGCCAGTCATCGAGGAGATATGTCAGGAGCAGTTACCACTTGTGGGGAGTGCCGCAGGGATAGTTGATATTGATGTCGAGGAAGAGGATAGCGACGGGGATTGCGAGATGGTATATATTGAGCCCGAGCTCCCTCTTACTCCAGTTTTCCCTCTGCAGTCACTTCCACCTCCTCCTGAGGCCGTGCATCATCCCGAGCCTAGCATCACATTTCAGGGAAGTTCCCATCTTTCTTTTTCCTCCACCCCCGAATCAAATTATTTACTTCCATATTATAATGATTCGGATTGTCGTCATTTGATCGTAAATTCTTTTATTCATTTCGACGACCCATTTTGGCAAGCTTTTCACTTGGATGGGTGCTCTCGCCCAATTATTTTTGACATGACCTATCTTCCCCTTTTTACAGGAACCCATCACAAGGAGATGCTTGGGGTTGTGTCGCTTGCCATTGATGCCCGCAATGGAGGTAGGGCATCGGATGTGGCGATGCTCGCGGAGGAGCAAAAGGATATGATCGAGCAGCTACCACCACCGTTATACATTCGGGATCTGCCATTTGCCACGGTGTGTTCTTTCCATGTAGTGTAAATAAATAAAATTAAAAGTTAGTTTGCTTTTGCATTTTGCTTTAGTGTGCTTTTTCTTTTCTTTTCTAGGATCTTTTGCCGAGATCTAGTACTATCCCAACATTGAGGACAATGCTTATTTTAAGTTGGGGGGAGAGTGTTAGAATCTCTAGGATTGTTAGGATTTTGAGCCTAATTTTTTTTTTTTGAGATCCCTCCATGTTTCTCCATCACCCATTGATTTTCATTGCATATCATATTTGTCCTTCTCGTTCCTATGCCGCTTGCTTTGTTTAGTCCATATATGCTTAATGCCATGCAATTTTTCGGATTATCATTTTGGTATCAACTTCTCGATGTTGGATTGGCATGCTTCATTTCTTTTCCAATTTGGAGTCGAATGCTAATATGCTATGTATGAAACTACATTATATGTCGTGATACTCTCTTTGAGATAATTTTGGAAAAGTTTGGTGTAAGTGGTCGCATGAATTGGGATGAACGGTGTGGTTTTTAATTGGATTGGATTTGGCCATCTTGTGCATGCTTTGTTTTCCTCTTAGAAGTGGGTGGATGAGTTGATAATTCATGTTGGAGAATGAAAAAGAAAGTTAGTATAAGAGAATGTTTCTTTCTAATCGAATTGAGTAGCCGGTGCCTCACGAAACATTGGGGAGGACACCAAAGATGAGATTTAGAAGATCATTCCATCCATTTGCATATATAGCGTCATCGCGTGTATGCAAATGTGTCGTGTTTGCATTTATGGCGTTATCGCGTGAATGCAAAACATAAACAAAAAAAAGAGAAAAGAAAAGAAAAGAAAAGAATAATGAAAGAATAATGAAAGAATAAGCAACATGAGTGATGCAATCTCATCTCCCACAACTTAGATGAATTTCTTTTGTTTTGGCCACTTTCAAGAAAATTGGAAATTTTGACATCGTGATATTTTCCGATACGTGTGATACGGTGCTTATTACCTTACTTTTCGTTGAATTGGATCGAGGGGAGTGTCATTTGTTGTTTATTTTCATACATTGGGTATATTGACGTTGAAATCATTTGGAAATACTATTTTGGAGTGTGCCATGAGAGTATCTTGGTTTGGTGCATGTTTTTCAATTTAATCCGAATTTATCGCATATTTTGCTATGGACTAGCAAAGAGCTAGTTGGGGGGTGTTATTCGGGATATAAATTGCATATTTCACCCTCTAACTATCCCCATTTTGTGCCAAAGATTAGGCTTAATTGTGCTCTTTTTGGGTATATTTTCACTTCATGCCTTTTTCGGAGCTTATTCTCATTCTTGGCACAAAATACGGTTTTTATCATCTTTATTGGCTTCCTATTATTTTTTCTATGCTCCTGCCATTATTTTGATCATATCTCCATTTTTTGGGAATTATTTGAGCAATAGGTTATTTTATATGATTTTTGGAAGTCAATATTGTGTTATATAAGTCATTAAATTAATTTTCACATCAAATGTACTAATTTTCTCCTTCTCATATTTTTCAGGTACTCTTGGGAGTCTTAGAGATTTTCCAGAATTTTTTTGGGAATTTTCTGAGCATCCTAGGTATTTTATACAATTTCTGGAAGGGGAAATGGGGGTTTAAACCCCAGAAAAAAAGAAATACATTGGGGCGCCACGTGGCGCGTCCAGGAGGCGCCACGTGGCGCCAGATGCCGCATTGCGGGCCGCTCTTGTTTTAAAAAAAACCAAAAAATGAAACAAAGAGCGGGCCGCTGGCCCGCTCGAAATTTTCGAGCGGGCCCCACCCAAGTAATGCGCAGGCGGGCGCATTTCATTATAAAAAAAATTTTAAACGAAGCCGCGCCCGCGTTCAGTAGCGAGGGCGGGGGCACGCGCTCTGCGCATGCCCCCGAATTTATTTGCGGGTCGGATCCGACCCGGATCCAACCCGCAACACCTATAGGGGCCTGTATTGCGAAAACTGGAAAAAGCTCGGTTTTGGGGGTTTTTAGCTGCGTTTTTTTGTGTTTTTTAGGGTTTGGAGAAGTTTTGGAAGGGGAGGAAGCCATGGAAGCTTGAAAAGGCTTGGTGGAGCTTGGAGATGCTTGGAGGAAGGCAAATAGGAAGAGGGAAAGCTCATTTGGGAGAGTTCTTGGTGAAATCTCTCCTTTTTCCTATTGTAATTTTGATATCTCATTTTTGTATGAAACTTGGGTTTATTTTGAATGCAATTGCCCTATTGTTTGCTATGATTGTGTAGTATTGAATTTCTTGGGTTGTTGCTCTTTGAGATTGGTTGTCAATTTAGCCCTAATTTCCCTCTTTGCCCAATTTTGAATGTGAATGTTGGATGCTTATTAGGGCACAAATTTAATTGGCTAAGTCTCGAGAGGGAAAATTTGAGAAAAATCCATGTTCTTAATTTGGTTAGTGCCTTGCTAATATTTCCATCCCGATTGCAAAATTGTTGTGTTTTTAAAGCTAAATTTTCCGATTGGGCTTCCTTAGCCGGATGACCGATTGTGTTATATGTGGTAAATAGGACTTGATTAACACCAATTTTAATGATCCCACAACCCATGCTCTATGTCCTAGCTATCCTAAACTCCACCTTTGGTTCTCTAACCCTACCCACTTAGGTAAGATTTTCGTTTTGCACCACACTTTTCCGACATTTCCACCGTAATTGAGTTAGTTGTAAAACACTTTATTTTTCGTTATCACCCAAATTTTTTGAACGTAGAACGAATTGTCCCTGTGATCCGACCCGGTACTCACCGGTTTTTATATATTGCATTGACGCTCCTACGCTTGGGAGCGGAAGGCGTGCGCTTGCGCGTTTTCCGAGCCAATCAGCAACGCCAAGCGATAAGCCACCGCTCCAACTCTCTCCAGGACATCAAACGGCCCAATGAACCTCGGACTCAGTTTGCCTCTCTTCCCAAATCGGATAACTCCGCGGTTCAGAGAAATCTTCAGAAAGACATGATCTCCAGGCTGAAACTCCAAAGGCCTCCGTTTGGCATCTGCCCAATGCTTGAACCGGTCCTGCGCAATCCTTAGCTTCTCCCAAATGTTTCTCACAACATCCATAGCCTCCACAATCATCTCCGGTCCTAACAGCTCCCGATCTCCAATGTCATCCCAGCTCAGTGGCGATCGACATTTCTTCCCATATAGCGCGGCGAAAGGCGCCATTTCGATACTCGCCGGGTAGCTGTTATTGTAAGCAAACTCAACATGATGGAGATGATCCTCCCAAGATCCCTTAAAGTCCAACATGCACGCTCTCAGCATGTCCTCCAAAATCTGAATCGTCCTCTCGGACTGGCCATCCGTCTGCCGGTGGTACACCGTGCTGAAACTCAGACTCGTACCCAAGCTCTTCTGCAGACTCTGCCAAAACTGAGACGTGAATCTCGTGTCTCTGTCTGACACGATACTCACAGGGACTCCGTGAAGTCGTACGATCTCCTGCACGATCCACGTTACATCACTATCTAAACTAGGAAAAGGAAATAGGAAATGGAGAGTAAAGGATTTACCTCCATGTATCTCCTCGCTAGTGTCTCAGTAGACTGTCCTACTCGGAAGGGAATAAAGTGCGCGGACTTGGTCAATCGGTCTACGATCACCCAAATCGCGTCATTCTACTTCGGACTCCGAGGTAGTCCAGTCACGAAATCCATAGTGATGTGCTGCCACTTCCACTCCAGAATCGAAAGCGGTTGTAGCAACCCTGCCGTACGCTGATGCTCCGCCTTTACCTGCTGGCAAACTAAACAGTTGGCTACGCTCCAAGCCACACTCCTCTTCATACCATGCCACCAATAGTTCAGACGAAGATCCTTGTACATCTTGGTCCCACCAGGATGTACAGGATATGGTGAACTGTGTGCCTCCACCAATAATTCCTCTCTGATACCTCCAGCTGGCACACACAACCTGGCTCCAAATCTCAACGAACCATCCTCATGAATCAAGAAGTCAGTCCGCAGACCGGCTTCCACCTGCTCCCGTATCTTCACCAGCTTAGCATCTCCAGCCTGTCCAGCCTTGATCCTATCCATGATCGTTGACTGTATCTGCATACTCATCAACAGAGAAGTCTCTCCAGGAAGAAGAATCTCAATACCAGTCTCGCAAAAATCCTGCTGCAATCTCCACTGCGAGGTCAACATCATCACCGCTGGGAGTCTGCTCAGCGCATCAGGAACCACATTCACCTTGCCAGGGTGATACTGCAAATCAATCTCATAATCTGCCATAAGATCCAACCACCGATGTTGTCGCATGTTGAGCTCCTTCTGAGTAAAAATTTACTTCAAGCTTTTGTGATCGGTGAAGATCTTCACATTCTCACTCAGCAGGAAGTGCCTCCAAATCTTCAGCGCAAACACGACAGCAGCCAACTCCAAATCGTGTGTCGGGTAATTCTTCTCATGGGCCTTGAGCTGACGAGAAGCATACGCAACCACGTGCCCATGCTGATGCAACACACAACCAAGACCTTTGCCAGAAGCATCGCAAAAGATCTCGAATCCTCCACTCCGATCAGGCACAGCAAGAACAGGGGCAGTCGTCAACCTCTCCTTCAGCACACCAAAAGCCCTCTCACAATCATCAGACCAAACAAATGGTACATCCTTTCGCGTCAGTCTGTTCATCGGCTCAGAAATCTAGGAAAATTCCTTAATGAAACGCCGATAATAACCTGCAAGCCCAAGGAAACTCCGGATCTCAGACGCTGACTGCAGAACAGGCCATTCTCTGATAGCCTTAATCTTCTCGGGATCCACCGAAATTCCATCGCCTGAGACCACATGCCCGAGAAAAGCAACTCTATCCAGCCAAAACTCGCACTTGGAATACTTAGCATACAAACGATGCTTCCTCAGAATCTCCAACATTGTCCTCAAGTGCGATGCATGCTCTTCCTCTGACTTTGAATAGATCAGAATGTCGTCAATAAAGATAACGACAAACTTGTCTAGAAAGTCGTAGAAGATCAGATTCATCAGGTTCAAAAAAACTACGGGCGCATTGGTTGCACCGAAGGGCATAACCACGAACTCGTAGTGACCATACTTCGTCCTGAACGCTGTCTTCGGGATGTCCTCCTTCTTCACCTTGAGCTGATGATAACCACTCCTCAGATCCAACTTAGAGAACCCCCTCGAACCTCCAAGCTGATCAAAGATGTCATCTATACGAGGTAATGGGTACTTATTCTTGATGGTCACAGCATTCAGCTTCCGGTAATCCATGCACATGCGACGTGAACCATCCTTATTCTTCACCAGCAACACCGGTGCTCCCCACGGAGACACACTAGGATTGATGTAACCCTTCTGTAAAAGCTCATCCAGCTGCCTATGCAACTCCTTCAACTCTGCTGGTGCCATACAATATGGCACCTTCGAAATAGGCTGTGCTCCCGAAATAAGGTCGATCGAAAACTCGAGAGCTCGATTGGGCGGCAGTCCAGACATCTCCTCGGGGAAGACGTCGTCGAATTCACGCACCACAGCTGGTCTACTCTGCTCCATCTGCATAGCAACAATCTCCACCGGTCTGGCCCGAAACCTGACAGGGTGTCACGACCCGCTTCCCTAAAATGAAGGCGAGACGTGAAAAGGTCCGAACGAGAGTGGAGCTGTGAAGCCCCAAACCCGATAAGCGTAAACAAAACATAAGCAGGTCCCTGTAACCATAACGGAACAACAATAATAATAAAAAGAGAGACTGAAATAAAAACTTCACATCTCAGATATTGTCCAACATGAAAATAAGTTCAACATCCAGAAAAGCCACCAGGCTAAAAGAAAAGAGTCTAAAGGCCCAGAACAAGGCCAACCAAAAACAACAACATAACAAGGTATGGGTGCTACACACCGATAACAAAACAACCGTCTAACAAAAGTAAAACATAACGAAGACACTAGGACTGGTCCCCAGTGTCCACGTACTCCCCGTCAAACACAAGCTCGGGCTCGGCGTCAGCAAACACCTCGTCCTCAACAAGGTACTCGGGCTCAGGATCTAACATGTGTCACCCAAAAGAGTAAAGGGGCACATGTCAGCAAGTCTAAAAGACTTGGGCAAGGAAACTGAAAGTAAGGCAACTAGCAACCTAGCAGTTTAGTATGCATGACATGGCAGTTATAACATGAGTGCACAATTAAAACATGGCAAGACAATTTGTACAAGGGAACAATTTATCGGGACAAGACAAGAGTAGCCAATCTACTATCAATTCAATCAATTCACATTTTGTAGGTGTTTACGCCCTTCGCTGAATGGTATAACATTTCAGACCGATCGGCACTAAACACTACCCCAATACCCACACGATATGGAGCCTGGGGTCCCCGCACATGGAACTCAGCTAGTGAGCCTGGGGTTGCCCCGCACATTGAGCTCGCATTCTTAGTTCACAATTCAATACATCGAGCGTTGGGGTTAGCAACTCATTATGCTCGCTTCTGGTCACGAGCCAGGAACACATGCATCGTAGCAAAGCTACGCAATCACAGCAACACTTAAAGAATGCGAGGACATGACAATTTATTTGCGTACCGTTAATGGAAAGTAAACATGACATGGTAATTGTGCGACATGCTAAATGTCGGAACTAGCTTTGTTGTCAAGCTAGTTCCCCAATTTGCGCCTAGGCGAGTATCATTTCGTCGCCTAGCCTCTTTTACGCCTACAACAAGCAAATGGCCTAAAACATGGCCTAAACCCTAAGTGGCAAGTTTCACTTGCCTAGCACCGGGGATGACGACCACTTCGTCACACGGGTGACAATCCACGGGGAAATCGCTGTTTTGGGGGAACGATCAACAAACAACATGAAATTATATTAGGGTTTCATAAAAATATAAATAAGTTAAGAAAACAACGGTAGATCAATTTCTTACCGAGAGGAGGCGGAAGAAACACCCCGGGGAACCCTAGGATCAAATCTGGAAAAAGGTTGGAGAAGTTTGGGGAAGCTAGGGTTTTGGGGGATTTGGGGATTTTGATGGGTTTTGGTGAAATTTTGGGGAAGATGAGAGGTAGATAGAGTGAATGGATGGTTTGGATGATGATTCTAGGGCTTGGAATGGAGAAATGAAGCTTGGAGGAAGATGGGGGCTGAAGGGGGAAGATTTTAGGGTTTTGGGTCGTGTTGGAGGAAGAAGAAACGTTTGGGAGGGGTATAAATAGGTTGGGTTGGCGGCTGCCCAGAAATTAGGGTTTTAACACTGGTTAGTCGGTCAAAGAGCAACCACTGACCGACTAGTTTGGCAACTAGTCGGTCGGTCGACCAACGCAGACCGACTAAGTGCAAACAGTAACTCCTGAACGAAAATAGAATTTAGAGTTAGTCGGTCCATGAACAAGTACTGACCGACTAGTTTAGCATCTAGTCGGTCGATGAACGTTCTTAGACCGACTAAGAGTAAACAGTAACTCGACTGCACAGTAGAACCAAGAATTAGTCGGTCTGAGTACAAAACTTAACCGACTAGTTTAACAACTAGTCGGTCGAAAGATGAACTTAGACCGACTAAGAATGAACAGTACTGATACTAAAATTTAGATGATGTGTTAGTCGGTTAAAGAAGCATTGCCGACCGACTAGTTTGCAACCTAGTCGGTCAACCAACGTTCTTAGACCGACTAACGATAAACAGTAACTCCTGAGAAATTTTAGAAAGCCAACTAGTCGGTCCAAGAAGGATTGCCGACCGACTGGATCGTCATCTAGTCGGTCGGTGCCCCTTCTTATACCGGCTAATGAGCACCAAAAGTTCCGATACGGAGCGCGGGGCCCCGGGATCGATTCCTAAGACTTTTAGGCTTGATCTAATAGTAAGATACGACCGTTATGAAGTCCGTCACGAGTGACATACTTCGAAATCGACAATCCTAAGGAAGAAACGAGAAAACACGACGAATCGATCGAAAATGAAAACTACGGAGACGAAAACCACACAAGAGGAGAAAATCCACCAAAACATATATTATATTATAATAAATCCAGATACATGAAAAGCAGTCGTTACACAGGGCCAAGCGAATTGCTACCTCGACTGAACTCAAACACTGGATGTCCTGGGATCTCGAACACCACCTTCCTCCGACAATCGATCGTAGCATAGAAGCTCGTAAACCAATCCATCCCAAGCACTGCATCGTAGTTGATGATGTCGTGGACAATAAAATCAGCGTAAAGCTCATGTCCACAGACCACCAATGGGCAAGAATTGCACCTAAGATGCACCGAGATCATGCCATTTCCTGTAACGATGTTCCAACTCTTGGGGAGAGGGGATGTCGTCAAGGAATGCTTCTCCACGAAGCTCTGGGATATAATGCACATCGATGCACCAGAGTCAAAGAGGACTCGTGCAGGAAATGTGCAAACCAAAATCACACCTTACAAGCAATCTAACAATCAAACCCTATTCTAACAAACAATCATATGCAATCAACCAAACGTAAGCTAACAATCAAACTATCTAAGGAAGGAAACAACTAGATTGAGAGTTACCTGCGATAACCTCATCCACAGCCTCGCTCTCCACTGCCGTCATCAGATAAGCCTGCCTCCTCGGTTGCATGGCCTGCTGAAAAGCCTGCCTCTGTGGAACGAGGGCTGCTCCACGTCCTGTAGGTACAGGTGCTCTCTGCTGCAACGGCTGTGCTGCAACTGATTCCTTCCAAGGCTGCTTACACTTTGGGCACTCCTTCATAGCATGATTAGGACCTCCACAAACCAAGCATTGTCCCAACATCCTCGTACACTGCTCCTTGACATGCCCGGCCTTGCCACAGAAATAGCAAGTCTTCTGAGGAGGCCCACCTGGCCTCTTGAACTGCACCGACTGATTAGGCTTGATCCCAGGCCTAACCACTCCTCTGATCTGCTCAACAGGCCTCTTTCCAGCTCCAGAAATCTGTCCTCTCTTCTGCCACACAATCAGCTCATGTCTCCGAGCAGCTACCAGTAACTTCTGATATGACTCCATATTCGTCGTAGACATCAGGCTCTGCAAGTCTAGGGAAAGACCCTGCCGAAACCTCTGAGCTTTCTCCTCAGCATCCTCCACCATCTTCGGCGCGAAGCGACTCAGACTGGTGAACTCCTGATGGTACTGGTCCACCGTCAGATTTCCCTGCTTTAGCTCAATGAAGCGCTGCAACATCTCCCTCCTGACAGCCTTCGGAATGTACTCCTCATCGAACCTGGACTTGAAAGTAGCCCAAGGTATATGACTCACCAACAACTCCTCCTCTGCATCCCACCAGTTGCGAGCATTATCCTTGAGCTGCTTCTTCACCAACTCAACCCATCCAGCCGGGTTGACCTTCGACATCTTCAGATTATCCTCAGTATTTCTGATCCACTCCTCAGCAGCCAACGGTCCTTCAGATCCATCAAAGTAAGTCGGGCCCAGCTCCCGAAACTGCTTCGCTCCTGGCTCGAAGCGAGGGGCACTCTGGGTATTCTGGAGCATACCCTGCTGCACCTGCATCATCTGATGCATCATCCTCATGATCTCAGCATTGGTGGGCTCTCTATCCGGTACCTCAGCACGATTGGGCCCACTACCAGATCGGGTCTATCGCCTCCCAGCCATCTAATGACATAGAAAACGAATAAAATTAGACTCAATAGCTTAATGACTTAGATGTTGTAATTTATTTAATGGACATTCCGTTATTATCATTGTTCCATTAATTTGCAATTACAATACGAGACCTGCATGGGCCACCAACAAAACCTGTCACGCCCCGCTTCCCAAAAATATGGAGGCGAAGCGTGAGAAGGTCCGCTCAGACTTGAAGCTACAAAGCTGCAAGTCCGATAAGCGTCAATCAACTGTAAATAGCAGGTCCTTGCAACGCAAAACGAACCAAAGATAATAATAAGGAAATAAGACAAAAGAGATATCTCAGAATATCCATAATAATAAACTCCAACATCGCAGAAAAGCCACCAGGCTAAAAGAAAAGAGTCTAAAAGAGGCCCCAGCATGGCCAACAAAAGTACAAAGTACAAAAGCAAAGTAATGGTGCTACGCACCGACAACTAAACAGCAACCTAAAGCAAAAGCAACTCAATCAGTCTCTAAGACTGGTCTCCGGTGTCCACCAACTCCTCGTCAAACGTAGGCTCCGGCTCAGCGTCAACAAACACCTCGTCCTCAGCTACGGTCTTTGGCTCAGGGTCTAACATGTGACACCCAAAAGAGCAAGGGGCACATGTCAGCAAGTCTACAAGAGACTTGTGCAAGGAAACTGAAAGTACAGGTAAACAACCTAGCAGTTCTAGCATGATGCAATGACATGGCAGATATAGCATGAGTGCAACAAGTAAAGTAAAGTAAAGTAAAGTACGAGCATGGCATTTAAATCATGGCATGGATGTCAAGTTTTACAAGAAACATTCACAAGGACAAGTACAAGTATAGTAAGCACGTCGTGCACAGAGATTACGCCTTTTGGCTAGAGTGGTTGCGCGGGCCAACTCCTAAGCTCAAGTGATCGCTTATCCCTACCCCTCCACGTGTATCGGGAATTGGCTTTTGACCAACACATGAGGCCCGCTTCTGGATCACGAGCTAGGAAGTGTTTTCTCAGGATGGCATAGGGGTGCACCTAGCCGGACAAGGAAGTACAAGTATTGTAGCGTGTGCTACGAATGCAACAATCAACTTGGATGACATGTAAGATACAATGCATGATAGTTAAAAGTGCGTATAGATAAGAAATTTAAACGTGACAGATAACAATGCATGAATGACATGGCAGGGTGATAGATCTAGCTTCGTTGTCAAGCTAGATCTTAAAAGTGCGTCTAGACAGCTATCATTTCACTATCAAGTCTCTTTAACGCTAAAAACAAGGAAGTGGCCTAAAAATGGCCCTAAGCAAAGTTGGCAAGTTTAACTTGCCTGCAAGTCAAACGTCTGAAAAACACCGTCCAAAGAGTCCAAAGTCACAAGTAACCTACGTGCACAAGTCCACCGGCCTACATTCCATTTCATTAATCTTTGATTAGTGAATCTAAAACATTTAAAACACTTTAAAACATCGATTTTTAGTCTTGATTAGCAGGCAATGGGTTGCGGGTCCTAGGGGTGCAAAGAGTTACCTCAACACGACGTGAAAGCTACACTGGCGTCGGGTAGCGACGCCAGGGGTTGGAATAAAAGATCACGCTCCAAGTCCAGATTCCAGAATAGATTCCTCGCTCGAATAATCTGATCAGCAACTAGAGCAACGAACCAAGATTCGAAGGCTTGCACGTGCGACGACGGGCTACGACGTATCGCAACGTCGTAGACGGCAAATCCTCGAAGAAGAGACACCTAGGTAGGACCCACAGTTGTTCTAGGGACCAATGGAGGACCCACAATACCTCTGGAGAACTTGGGGGCCCACGGTGGCAAGCGGTGCGGGAGTTACGACGTTGCGACGAACGTCGCTCGGTCGGACACGTGCCTGACCGAGAGAATCTCTCGGTCAGACACAGCAAACAGTGTTGTGCAGTGCGGAGCGAAGATGCAGGGTCGGGGCTCTCGTTCGGTGCGGAGCGGGCCTTCGGTCGGTGCGGGCGAGATGCGAGGTCGGGCGCTTGGCGGGCGTTGCAACGTTGCAATGTTGCAACGGAACGAGCGAGAGCGGGCGTGAGCGGGGGAGCGCTTCGGTCGGACACGAGGCGATGCGGGGATCGGTGTGGGCTTGCGAAGCGGGGGCTGCTGTGCGGAGCAGGGCGTGCAGAGCGGGCGAAGCTCTCGGTCAGACCGAGAGATCCTCTCGGTCGGACACGGGGCGAAGCGGAGCAATGAAGCGGGCGGCTGCTGCGATGCGGAGCGGGCGATGGTGCGGGCGGCCTCTCGGTCGGTGCGAGGAAATGGGGCGATTTCCTCGGTCGGTGCGGGGATGGCTACTGCAACGTTGCGACGAATCGTCGCAAGCGAGTTTTTGGGTTTTGGGAGCGGCTAGGGTTAATTGCTTGCGAAAATAGGTCTTCCTAGGGGTTGTTTATATAGTGTAGAGGGGTTGACTTGGTCTAGGGCTACTTCTAATAGGATTAAGATTTTAAAATAATTTAAAATTCAAATCTCTCTCTCTAACCCACACATGGCTAGGGTGCGGCCAAGATGGGCTAGGATTTGGCTCAAAATTCGTTTGAAACATTATAAACTTAATAAAATTTTATTTGGACGAAAATAATTGAAAACTTGGTATTTAAAAATATTTAAAAATTTGTAAAAAATGTAAAAGTGGTCAAATAAACTCCAAAAATTGTAAAATAAATATTGGGGTGATCGTGACGACGAGAGAAAGGTAACTAAGAAGACGGATCTCAATTTCGACGTCGAGTGAAGAAACTAAAAATAGAAACGTCCTACGTCAAAAGTGAAAATCACAACGTCTCTTCGAATAAGATCAAATCGTGGGAGAACGACCCGAGAAATGTCGTTCCAAATTAGTGCCATAATTTAATACTCTCAGAGACGTTCACAACGGCATGTCACATCAAAGTGTTCACAAACAAACAAAGTCTAAAATAAATACGTGCACGGTCAAAAGCACGTGCACGAACAAAGTACAACGAAAACAGACCGTTACACATTGCCACTATCCAAGAGCTATCCTCACAAGCTTCTTGGATGTTCTTTGGCTCAATGGTAGAGACAAATGCGCAATAAGAGAATTCTTCAATTCTCGATCTCGTTCGAACACCCACACCAATATCTCCAATAATTTGGTTATGGGGATGATTGCGAACGGTCGGGTAAGCTTTGGGTATACCTGTATCACTAGGAACAACTTCAACAATTTCGTTAGAAGTGTTAGTCTCAACAATAGAATCATTAATCTTAACATTATTAAGAGAATCACAAAGAGTATCTACACTATCATCATCAACATGAGGAAAATCAAAATCTTCATAAAAAGATACGTGAAGAGATTCCTTAATCGTTGAAGAAGTTTTGTTGTATATCTGGTAGGCTTTGCTACGTGTGGAATATCCAACAAAAATTCTTTCATCGGATCTTGGCTCAAATTTGTCTAAATTACCAACTGTGTTCTTTATAAAACATTTTGAACCAAAAACATGAAAAAATTTTACTTGAGGCTTTTTATCATAAAACAACTCAAAACAAGTTTTTTCATTCGGGGTCTCACTAGGATCCCATTGAGCACATAACATGCCGTGTGCACCGCCTATGCCCAAAATTGTAGTCCAAGATGACTATCATGGAGCATAGTGCGTGCACATTCAATAAGAGTCCTATTCTTTCTCTCTACAACACCATTTTGTGGTGGTGCCTGAGGGAAGGAAAAATTATGAGTTATCCTGGTGTCATCACAAAACTTAGTAAAAGATTCATTCTCAAATTCTCCTCCATGATCACTACGGATAGTGATAATGGTGGATCCTAAGAAATTCTGAATCTTCTTTGCAAATTTGGTAAACTCTTCATAAGCTTCATTCTTATAATTTAAGAATGAAACCCAAGTAAATCTAGAAAAGTCGTCAACGACAACTAATCCATAATGAGCATTACCTAAGGAAGCGGTTCTAGTTGGCCCAAATAAATCTAGATGAAGACGTTCTAGGGGGCTCTTAGAAGAAATCCTTTCTTTAAGCTTAAATGAAGATTTACTTAGTTTACCTCTTTGACATGAATCACAAAAGTTTTTCTTATTAAAAGCAATCTTAGGAAAACCTTTGACTAGATCATGCTTAGCTAACTTATATAAATGCTTGAAGTGAATATGACCAAAACGGCGATGCCATAATAGTTGTTCACTTGTGTTAGCAACTAAGCAATGTTCTACAGTTTTAGGCAAGCTCAAATAATAAATATTTTTACGCCTAATACCGGAAAATAAAACATTTGAATCACAATCAACAATAGTACACAATCATTCTCCAAAGTTAACCTTGTAACCTTTATAACAAAGTTGACTAATGGAAATGAGATTGTGACACAAACCACTAACAAGATAAACGTTAGTAATTAAGGGTTTAGAAAGATTACCAACGATACCTACTCCAATTATGGTTCCCTTTTGATTACCTCCAAAAGTGACCGTTGCACCATCCTTGCTGCTAATCACTTCGGAGAGCAACGAGTGATCTCTTGTCATGTGTTTGGAGCAACCACTATCAAGAATACATCCTTTCCCTTTAGAGCTAATAAGACATTTATTGCTCTTCTTCTTTCTCTTGGGTACCTATATAATATACCATAAGCTTATGGTACCCAATGTTTGTTGGGTCCAAGGGGATTAGCCTTTTGGAAGCCAAGTCCAAGTAGACTTCTGCTTCCCAACATAATTACACTTTCTAATCACATCATGAAAATAGGAATCAACATAAGCATTCCTATCATTAAGACTAGTGTTCTTAGGACCCCAAATAGTGTAAATCTTGGGAGTCATCTTCCCAGTTGCATGCATACTTGTTTGATTTCTATGTGGTGCATGCTTCTAAGGAACATGATTTCTAGCATAGAGATGTGGTGGAGGATATGCATTGTACATTCTAGGATGATATGTATGCTTGGAAACATGCATATTATATGAAGCATATGAATCATGCATGTCATGCGGAGGATGAGCATACATGAAAGAATGATGTGTATGAGCATACAGGTGTATTGGAGCACGTACATGATTATTTCTCATGTGTGGTTGTGTACGTGTCTGTGGGTGCGGAGCATAAAATGTGTCATGATTATCCACTTGTGAAGTAGGAGGTTTCCAGCGTGGATGAGTGTTAGTGTACATATAAGCATGGCCTTGCTTTTGGTTTCCACCCTTAGTGGATTTCTTGCCAAAAGGAAGAGAATGTGAAGTGGTGTCTTTCTTGGTAGGTTTGCTACCTATAGTGTCTTTGACACCACTTGTGGATGCACTGGAGGAAGGCCTCACAAAATCTATAGTGACACCACTATAAGAGGTGCGATCATTAGATGCATTGGCTTTCACAAACCCCAGACCAACATGATGTGTGGCCGGAAATTGGTTTGCAAGCAAATCATCCAATTGTCCTTTTCCCTTATTGAATCTCACAATACGGGAGGACATGAGCTCATATTTCTCCTTAATAGAAGAAATATTGGTATCCAAAGTGGACACCCGTGCTTTGAGCTCGTGCACTTGAGTTTTAAGAGACTCATTCTCTAAACTCAATTGTGTGTGAAGTGTAACTAGATCAATATTATCCTTAGGCTGTGTTTGATCTAGTTGAGATTTGAGGGAATTCACCTCATCTCTCAATGTGACATTTTGAGAAGCTAAGTTTGCTTTCTCAAGGGTTAAAGTATCAACAATGGTGTCATTGTTGATAATGCATGGAATGGATGACTTGCTAATATTCAATTTCTTTAAGCTAGTATACTTAAGCATTAAAGATTGGTATTTAGCAAATAGTTCTTCATTAGCTATGCGAAGTTCATCCATTGTTACCTCGGTGTCGTCCATATCATAATCACTCTCATCGGAGAGTGGGTCTTCTAGGGCCATGAAACACATATGGGCGCTCTCACCCTTCTCATCATCGGAATCGCTTGATGAGTCATCACTTGAGTCGTCGAAGGTACATACGAGTCATTTCTTCTTGTCTCTCTTGTTCTTATCGGACTTGTGGTACTTCGGTGCCTTCCACTTCTCTTTGTTGTTTAGCATTGGGAAATCCCTTTTGATGTGAGCTGGCTTATTACACTTATAGCAAAGAGAGAAAGTAGCATTAGTAGACTCAAAGCGTTTGTTTGAGGGAAATTTACCTTTGCAGAAGAAGCGTTGAAACTTCTTCGCCATTTGGACCATTTCACCCAAATCCATCTCGTTCTCGGATTTCTCACTATCGGAGGATGATGAATTGGCATTGAATGCCAAGGCTTTCTTCTTGGCCTCCGAAGGATTCATCATTACTCTAATCTTTAATCGGTTCTCTCGTCTTACCTCATAAGACATGAGAGTCCCGATCAGATTCACCACGTGTAGTTCTTCAAGTTATTGACCTTCTCGATGGCGATTTCTCTTCTTTCCCATTTGGAGGTCATCCCCATGATGATCTTCCTTACCTTTTCAGGTTCGGTGTAGATTTGGCCAAGGGCTTCCAATTCATTCGTGATGTCGATAAAGTGTCCGTACATTGATGCAATGGTCTCATTATCCTGCATATGAAACAAATCGAAGTTTTGTACGTCAACATATAACTTTGAACGCTTTACCTTGTTCGTTCCCTCGTGGGTAACGATAAGATGGTTCCAAATTTGATATGCACTCTTACATGTGCATATCTTGTTGAACTCATTCGGGTCCAACGCACAATGAAGAGCGTTCATTGCTTTAGCGTTGTTGACTTCGGCGGACTTCTCGAAAGTCATCCATTTCTCGAAATCCTCTTCGGTGGGCTCGACGTACTCCTTGTGGATAGCTCTCCAAAGTGAAGCACTCCTAAGGAATGTCTCCATCCTACACTTTCAATAGCCAAAATTAGTACCATTGAAACGTGGAGGACGTAACATAGATTTGTTGAGTATTGGACTTCTCCCTACTTGGTGTTAATGATGAGCAAACATAAATACTTGTGACTAATCCCCTATTTTGCAGTTAATCCATTGCCTAAGCTTATTATGAAGATCAACTAGCAATGGATCACTCACAAACGTCATTGAAGGCAAATGACATGGATTGGATGATCGTAGATAATGATTGAAGCTCCGTAAAGACTTCAAGCTCATACGATGGAAAGAAGAGATTATTCGTCAATGTAATTTTTCTTTTATCTCTTCTAGTATGTAGCTTAGAAGTAGAACTTTGATGGAGCACTCACACACATCTACATTCAGTCATAGGACTTCATTAGATCAATTGTCCTTTGATCCCAATTCAATTCTCTATTGTTTATGCTAGGATTGTTTATAACAGCCGACTGCTGAACAGTTTACAGTCGCCTGTCTTAAAAACAGTCGACTGTGTTTTGTTCTACAGTCGCCTGTTATGCACAGACTATTACAATATAGTTTTGGGCCTTCTCTAAATATTTCGCACAGGCTACTGATGAACGATTCACAGGCGCCTGTCCAAATGACAGTCGACTGTATTTTGTAAATCAGTCACCTGTCTATCCTTGCCCAAACTTTATTTTGATCTGACTTTTACGACCAGTCGACTAATGTTGTATACACAGTCGACTGTCTATTGGATCAGTCGACTGTCTATGCTGCAACAGTCTCCTGTCTGTAAGTCATTTCTTTGACTCAGCTCTCTGGAAATTTCTCTTGCTTTTGACAGTCGTCTGTTTAAGGTTTTACAGTCGCCTGTTCTGATTAACAGTCGACTGTATTACTTGAATCAGTCGTCTGTCCTGTATCTTGTGAGATTTCCAGTATTTGTCTAACTTGCTCATCTCTCGGCCAGTCGCATGTCAAAGAAATTACAGTCGCCTGTTGGTTTAACAAACGACTGTCTTTGCTTCATCAGTCGATTGTCCACGTGGTAAGTTACCGTTATGAATTCTCACCTACCCGTGCTGACTGTGCAACAGTCGACTGTCTCGAGTTCAGATTCTATCCGTTGAGATTTTTCTCACGGATTTCAATTGGGTTTTTGCCTACACTGTTTTGTGGATTTGAGAAAGCTATAAATAGAGCTTCTACTGTTCCATTGGAAGGTTACTCATTCATTGCAAAATCTCTCAAGCTTTTATTTCAAAAGATCAAAGCTCTCAAATCCAAAGCCCTACGTATTTCCAAATCTTGTTCTCTTGCTCTCCAACCTAGAACCAAAGAGTGATCATATAGGCAATTGGTGCAGTCAGAGAAACGGCTTTCTCCTCTCTTCCAAGAGAGTTCTTCAACACACATCACACTCCTCCTTCAAGTTCTACTTCAAGGCATAGGTGATTGTAAGTGTTTGTTGGAATTTCATAATTCCATATTTCTATTCCCATATGGTTTTAATATGACAAACACATTCAGTGCTACTAACTCTATGTATGCAGATACAAATCAATGCTGAGTTCCACACAAATGCAGATATCTTCATGCATACTCAATCAGATATATCATTCATGAAGCTGGAAAGACAAAGGCACCTAATCCACGACTTGGATATATAATCACTTGATAAGGATCTCCTGCAAAGAAGCTTCTCAGATTCAGTTGCAGATGCAGTCCTATCTACGGCTTTATGTAATCAATGTAAAATTTACTTTATTAGAGTCACAAAGCCTTGTGATAATATATCTTAGTCATCTAGGTTCCATTCCTCAGAGATCTACACTTCCCAATTTCGAAAATTCGCAACTTTGAAAATTGGTAGCCAATAACCCCATTTTGGTCGACCAATTTTAAACCTTCGAATTTGGTTATGGGATTACATGTGCAAACTCCCCTAACCGTGTAGATTCTAGAAATGTCTTCCAACGGTCGAAATTCCCTCTCTAAATTTTGGTCGACCAATTTGTCCTTTTGGTCGACCAATTTCAAAACTAGCCGTTTTGATCCCAAATTTTCTGGGACGGTTCCTGCCCGTTTTCCAACGTTAACTACAGTCCCAAACCGTCCCTAAACACTATAAATAAAGGGGTAGACCCTCTCTTTTCTTTCACACACTTTCCTCTTCTTTACTCTCTTATTTGTTGGAATCAAGTCTTCTCTTTTCTAAAGCTTTAGGCCATTAGTTGTTCTTTTCTTATTTGTAAGAAGAAATCATTAGATTTCCTTCTTCATTTAAGAACGGAAGAACTTGGAATTTTCAACATCATTTTGAAAAGTTGTTTGTGTTCATAATTGCAAGAAGAAATCGATTGATCTCTCTCTTCTTTTATGAACCAGAGAACTTCAAGTGTTGTTCTTCATTACATATCTTTTACATCTTGAAGTTCTTCTTCTAAAACACCATCCTTGAATTCATTCTCTGAAATTTATAACAAGGCTATAGGTGTTTTTCTATTTCATTATTTTACAGGTTTGAATCTCGGTTAGAGATTGTACAAAGTTTGGGACACGGGGAGTGTCGCCATTTTTGTAAGTTCGTGCTTGCGGGGCAAGTGATTATAATGGATTGAAAATCTCTACGGGGTAGAGGACTGGAGTAGGATCACAAGGATCCGAACCAGGATAAATCTCTGTGTTTGCAATTGATTTAATTTCAGTACTTGTCTTTTTATTTCTGTGCCATCTTTACAAATATTACTAACATTTTATTTGCAACATTTTTTATATACACTATTCACCCCCCCTCTAGTGTATTGATCCTTACAGGATAAAATTACATTTGGTATCAGAGCAAGGTTAAGATGGCAGCAAGTTCCTCAAATATGAACGCAGTTCCACACAACTATAATCAGCATCCTGAAGGGCACTCTCAAGTTCGTCCTCCTCTATTTGATGGTTCAAATTACTCATATTGGAAAATACGAATGGAGATTCATCTCCAAAGTATGCATTATGAGATTTGGGACATCGTAGAGTCAGGATACACTAAGCCAACAACTCCTGTTGCTGATTGGACCGCTAACGACAAAACTGCAAAGACCAACAACTCAAATGCCATGAATGCTTTATTTTGTGCCATGGATAAACATGAGTTTAATCGGGTATCTCAGGCCAAAAGTGCAAAGGAGATTTGGCACATACTCGAGGTAACTCATGAAGGAACCAATAAAGTGAAGGAAACCAAGATTGCCTCTTTGGTTCATAAATATGAGTTGTTCAAAATGCAAGACAAAGAGACGATTGGAGAAATGAACACCAGGTTCACTAACATTATTAATTCTCTTAATGCTCTTGGAAAAGTTTACACTTCTCTTGATCAGGTACGCAAGATTCTTAAGGTACTCTCCCCAGAATGGCGTCCAAAGATCACTGCTATTGAGGAAGCCAATGATCTTTCAACCTTATCAATGGAAGATCTGATTGGTAACTTAATGGCACATGAAGTTACATTGCAAGATGCGAAAGAAGAATCAGATCAGAAGAAGAAAGTACTCGCCTTCAACGCAACATCAGATAATGAAGATTCAGATGATGATATGGCATTCTTTGCCAAGAACTTCAGAAAGTTCTTTCAAAAAGGTAAGTATATTAATAAATCTAAAAATACTGATTCTTCTCTTTGCTTCAATTGTAATAGGCCAGGACATATGAAAAAAGATTGTCCACTTCTCAAAGCAAAGTTCAAAACTTCCAACAACAACGATCAATCCAGAAGAGAAAGGAAGTTTGACAAGATGAAGGAAGCATTTTCAGCAACATGGGATGATTCTTCAGATGATGAAGATGATGTTCTAAATGAAAGTGCTAACATGTGCTTTATGGCACAAGAAGATGAAGATGAGGTAAGTTCTTTTAATAACGAAGAATTACTTGATGTATTAAAAGATCTCTATTCTCGTTTCAAAAAATTAAATAGTCAACATAAATCATTGAAACAGAATAATGATGATCTCCTTATTAAATATCAAGAATTATCTTCTTCTAAAAACACTGAGAATACATCTTCTCAAAATTTGAATCTTAGTAAAGAGAATGATATTCTCAAAACTAAGAATCTAGAACTACATACTCAAATATCCGAAATGGATAAAAATATTTCATCACTAAAGATGAAATACGACGAGATGTCTTCCAATATTAATAAATTTAATAAAGGAAAGACTAATCTTGATGATTTGCTGAAAATACAATATCCAGCAAATCATAGACAATGTCTGGGATATTCTCTTAAGGATGCACCCAAGTCTTGCAGCACTTCTTCTTTTTGTGGAAAACCTACTTTTGTTAAACCTCAAAAGAAGAATCATGCATTTATTTACACAAAGAAAGTAAACATTCCTGCTTCTTCTTTACAAATAAATGTTATTAACATTTCAAAATCATCTATTAGGAAACCTACTACAATTAGTGTATGGGTTCCTAAGAATACATGCTTAGAAAATAGAAATTATTATATTTCTCATTTTATGAATTCTATTGTTCATTCTAGTGATTACATTAGAAAGCCAAATTCCACTTGGGTTTGGCTTCCTAAAATCAAATCCCAAGGACCCTCAAAACAAAGGGTACCAATGCTTAATGTTTTATCTTTCAGGTACCTAGGAAAGAAAGATGGATTTTGGACAGTGGATGTTCAAAACATATGACAGGAAATATCAACTTGCTTTCAAACATTAAATATAAAGATGGAGGCACAGTTACCTTTGGTGACAACAAGAAAGGAAAAATCATAGGCACTGGAACAGTTGGCAATACAAATCAGCCTATCATTGAGAATGTTCAGCTGGTTGACGGTTTGAAACATAATTTACTTTCCATTAGTCAGTTATGCGATAAAAATTACAAAATAGTTTTTGAACAAAATGATTGCATTATTTATGATTCTGATATGTCATCTGTTTTGTTTCGTGGTAAGCGTAAAAATAACATTTATATTTTATGCATGTCTGTTACCACAAATAATCATTGTTTAATGATTACATCTGATGATACACTTTTATGGCATAAACGTTTTGGACACACTAATTTCAAAAATCTAGCACACATTTCGAAACACAAATTAGTAAATGGAATGCCAAATATTTCTTTCAAACACAAACATTTTTGTGATGCTTGTCAACAAGGAAAAATGCACAAATCTTCTTTTAAATCAAAAGATGGTATCTCAACAAAGAGACCATTAGAACTTTTACACTTAGATTTGTTTGGTCCTTCAAGAGTAGCTTCTTTGAATAGAAGTAGATATGCATTTGTCATTGTTGATGATTATTCAAGATATACTTGGGTTATATTCTTACAAAACAAGAATGATGCATTAGAAGAATTTGCAATATTTTGTAAAAAGATACAAAAAATCAAATCCTCTAACATTGTCACTATTCGTAGTGATCATGGAGGAGAATTTGAAAATGAATCATTTACCAAGTTTTGTAATGAAAATGACATTACTCAAAATTTTTCTTTTCCTCGTGCTCCTCCTCAAAATGGAGTAGTTGAAAGGAAAAATAGAACTTTACAAGAATGTGCAAGAACAATTCTTTGTGATAGTAATTTACCGAAATATTTTTGGGCTAAAGCTGTCGCAACTGTATGTTACATTATGAATAACATTCTCATAAGGCCATTGCTTAATAAAACTTGTTTTGAATTATTCTTTGATCGCATTCCACATGTATCATATTTTAAAGTGTTTGGATGTAAATGTTTTATTCTTAATACTAAAGATGCACTTGATAAATTTGATTCGAAATCTGATGAAGGCATTTTTGTTGGATACTCAACACGTAGCAAAGCCTACAGAGTATATAATAAAAGAACTTCAACAGTTGAAGAATCACTACATGTCACATTTGATGAGAATCCCTCATCTAATTCTCCCCTCATTGATGATGAAGAGAATATATTACCTTTATCTAATTCTTTAGATAATATCAAACTTGATGAAATTGATGCTACTAATCAGTCTGTTGAGTCTATTTCAGATAATACAGATCTTCCCAAGGCTTTTGCACAAGTTCCAAATCATCCATCAGAGTTAATCATTGGAGATATCACATATGGAGTTAGAACTCGTCGTCAAATTGAACAAATGGCGCATTGTGCTTTCCTTTCATCCATTGAACCAAAGAACATCAAAGATGCATGTGAAGACAGTTCATGGATTATCGCTATGCAAGAAGAACTCAATCAGTTTCAACGAAATGATGTTTGGGAATTAGTTCCCAGACCAACAGATCATTCAATTATTGGTACCAAGTGGGTATTCAAAAATAAATTGGATGAATCTGGTCAGGTAATTAGAAACAAGGCACGATTGGTTGCACAAGGTTATAATCAAGAAGAAGGTATTGATTATGATGAAACCTATGCACCGGTTGCACGTCTTGAGTCTATTAGAATGTTGTTATCATTTGCATGTTTTAAAGATTTTAAATTATTTCAAATGGATGTCAAAAGTGCTTTTCTAAATGGTTTTCTCAAGGAGGAAGTTTATGTCGAACAACCTCCTGGTTTTATTCATGAAAATTTAGAAAATCATGTTTTCAAATTAAAGAAAGCTTTATATGGTCTCAAACAAGTACCTCGTGCTTGGTATGAAAGACTTAAAAGCTATCTTTTAAATTCTGGTTATTCAATTGGTAAAATAGATTCGACGTTATTTATTAAGAACATTAAATCTGACATAATCATTATTCAAATATATGTTGATGATATTATTTTTGGTTCTACTAATGAATCTCTTTGTCAAGATTTTTCTAAGATTATGCAGAAAGAATTTGAGATGAGTCACATGGGTGAACTCAATTACTTTCTCGGTCTTCAAATTAAACAATTGAAGGAAGGAATCTTCATTCACCAAAGCAAGTACTCTAAAGAACTCATCAAACGTTTTGGTTTAGACAGTTCTGCAGAAAAACGTACTCCCATGAGTACATCTACATCTCTCGACAAAGACTTAAATGGTAAGAGTGTTGATCAATGTCTTTACAGAGGTATGATTGGCTCTCTACTCTATTTAACTGCTAGTAGACCATACATTATGTTTTCAGTATGTTTATGTGCACGTTTTCAGGCAGATCCTAAAGTTTCACACTTAACTGCTGTAAAAAGGATTATTAGATATGTTAAGCACACTTCTGATTTTGGTTTATTTTATCCCAAGTCAAGCACAGTTGATTTATTATCCTATAGTGATGCAGACTTTGCTGGTTGCAAATCAGATCGTAAAAGTACCAGTGGTACTTGCCACTTTTTAGGTCATGCTTTAGTTTCTTGGTTTAGCAAAAAGCAAAACTCTGTTTCATTATCTACAACCGATGCAGAATATATTGCCGCCGGTTTAGCATGTGCTCAAATCTTATTGATGAAACAAACTATATCTGACTATGGTATTGATTGCTCTACTTGCCCTATTATGTGTGATAATACTAGTGCTATTAATCTTTCTAAAAATCCTATTCATCATTATCGTACAAAACATATTGATGTACGTCATCATTTTCTAGATGATCATGTTCAGAAAGGAGATATAGTTCTTAAATTTATAGCTACGGAACATCAGACAGCTGATATTTTAACCAAACCATTGAAAGAATATACATTTATTAAGCTTCGTAGGAATTTAGGGATTATTAGTGAATCGGACTTATGACACTTTCTTATTTTTATTTTTAGAATTTTATTCCAATTTTTTCAAATTTTTCTGGCTGTATTTAAAATTGGTCGACCAATTTCCCAATATTGGTCGCTAATTGTCGAATTTTTTATTTTTTTTAATTTTTCGGTAACTACTTCGTCTTCCCGCTTATTCTCGTTATCCGTTCCCTCCATTTTTGTTTCAGAAACTGAACCCATCCTTTCATTTTCAAATTTTGGTGGGATTCTCTGCCGATTGGAATTCTATCCGTTCCAACAACGTCTCTTAACTGATTTCTTTTCTTATTTAACTCTTGCCTAGGGATGATAAGTCCCCACAAAATATCTCTGACCAATAATTTCTCTTTCCCAACGCATTCCTTCTCCCCAAAGCATCCCGCCGACCTCTCCCAAATCTCCCCCGTCCTTCCCTCAAATCGCCGGCCTCCACCCATTAATCCGCCGGCGCTTCCCTCCACTCGCCCGCCCATCACCGATCCTCTGCCTCTTCCCCTCACTCGATCCTCCGCCGCTCTCCTAGGCCGCCCGATCGTCGCTTTCGACGGATCCGACCCGTCTTCGCCGGTGACCACCCCCAAATCCACCCTCCTCGCCGCTATTTACGTGCACGGCTTTGAAAGTCTCTTGTTCGGTCCTCCTTCGACTTCCCTTCCGATGGATCAGCCCCCTCAAGATTTCATTGCAACCCCAGCACCGGCCTACTTCCGTTCTCCGGCGGCTTCCCAGCATTTCCACCTCCTGGAGCGCCTCCCATTCCATCCTGAACGTCACGTTGACTTCAGTGACCACGGCTTCTCTCAGATCTTGGCCCCTCTCCATTCCGCCGGCCTAGTTGGTCTCTGGTCAACTACGAACCGCACACCCTGCTATCCGGCCCTCGTTCGTGAGTTCTACGCGAAACTGGATTCCTCCAAACATACCGGTATGCTCTCCATTTCCACTATCGTAAATGTTTTCTTTTTCCGCCTTACTGGACCTATGCTTTCTTCCCTTCTGCACTTGCCCTCCCACAATGTTCAGCCTCTCCCTGACAGTCTCAACGATCCCTCGATTAAACGGCTTTTGGCTAATGATTTTCGGCCCAAGCGGTCCGCAGCGACTCTTCATCCACCCTCTAGGATGATGGTCAAGATTATTCTGACCAACCTCGCCCCTAAGATTGGTTCTCTGAATTATGTTAGTAACAACACAGCCCGCTGTCTCTATGCTTTAAGGGGCGAACTTCCCGTATGCTGGGGATCTGTCTTACTTGACACTTTGGCCAAGCCTGTTAAGACTCATATTTTTTGCCCTCACTGATCACTAGGATTTTAGAGGCATTTCAGATTCCATTCGCCAACTCTGCCGCTATTTTCAATCCGGTTGATTTTACTTCTGCCACACTTACTTACATGCAATTGGTCATATCTGACACTTCTGCCTCTGATGATGGTTCTGATGTTGATGCCGCTGACCCTGACACCTCTCCCACTCCCTCCCGTCCAATCACTAGGTCCATGTCTCGCTCTCCACGCACTCGTACTCGTTCTCCACGATCTCGTCCCACTCCTACTCCCCGCCCCACTCCCACTTCCCATACCCCCGGTTCTTCTCGCACTTGTGGCCGTGTTCCGGTTCGGAAACGGTATTCTCAGTCTGCGGCTTCTCCTTCCACTCCCATTACCCCGACCTCTGGTCATGATGCTATTCTTGGAGAGATTCATGCACTACGTCATTCAAGTGACTCGAGGATTTCAGGATATTCAGGACGAGATGCACGATGGTTTTCGTGGCATTCAGACCCACTTGAGTTCTGGTGATGCTACATTATAGGAGCATAACAGGCGGATGGACGACCTTACTACTGTTGTTGCCTCTTTAACAAATCACTTTGAGTCGCTCCACTTCCGGGTCGCTAGACGTTCGTCCGATGTGTCTCCTTCCGGGCCTGGCTCCTCCTCTCGGTCATAGTCTTCCAGGGCTCCTGTTTGCTGTTGTTCCTCGCTATTTTCTGGTCGGTTGTCTGTTGGTTCTTTGCTGGTTGGTTTGGTTCTTCTGGCTACTCTTTTCCATAGGCACTTTGGTGATATTTCTGACGATAGTTACTTGGGTTGTTGCTAGGCACTTTGGGGACTTTATGGTTCTGTTGGTTATGTTGCTCTGTTTAGTTTGTTGTATCTGGGATATCTGTTGTTTAGGACTATGTGCTATTTTGCGTACTTGGCTTTACGGGCTATATGGTATTGTTGTTCATGCCTACATATCCTTTTAGTCTTCGTTCTTGTATGCTTCTTTGGATATTATGTCAGTGGGTGTTTTGTTGTCACTAGTTGTTATGTTGAAATAGATCTGTGGTTCTTTTTGTTGTTCTGTTGTGATTCCTCTGGTGTATCTACTGTATGTTTTTCAGCCACTCGGCTGTTTTTGGTTACTTCACTATATGGCTGTCTGTTTCAATTTTTGTATGTTGATTGTTTTTCCCTTTGTTGGCTATTATGTCAATGGTTGTTATATTATTCCTTTGCATATTCTGTTAATTTGGACAAGTTTTGTGCATATTCTCCTGATCATTTGTATACTTGTTTTCTAATGTTCATTTTGCCTATGTAACCTTGGTATACAAGGTTCTTTCTTCTGTTTTCTTCTCGTGGTTCTGTACAATTACTTTGGTTATATTCCATGGTTATTTCCCTAATTGATCTCTGTTTATATTGTCTTCTATACATTTTTATTTTCGGGCCTTCTCTTCCGTTTCACATTTAGTTCTATATGTGGCTCTCTTGCCTCGTTTAACTTTTGCACCTTTATCCTCTATTTTAAAGTTCTGTTTATGGTATCTTTCTACATTTTCTACACAACCTTCGCACAGTATATTCAGACCATCTGTTAAGACAATTTTTTAACTATTCTCATTGCTTGCTTATTTTGCCAACTTTTACTGCTGTGCACTTTTGTTCTTCATCACTCACAGGACTTTGTTTCTCCACGTTTTATTATGTTCATTTTTTAAAAACCACATATACTCAATACTTCGGCCTGCCTTATTATACATTTTTTTACTGCCTTGTACATTAATTATTTTTAAGGCAAATTGCGGCCACTGCCAATGACCATATTTTGTTCATTCTTTCACTTAGGCCTCACTTAAATATTACGGCCTCCATATTTTTTTGGCCTACACCTCATTTTCCAACTCTGGCCAAATTCGGTTCAATTTTTTAATAGGCTATCTACTTTGACCGCATTTTATATTCCCCTCATATTTTCCCGTCTTAACTACTCTTTACTTTGCCTCTTTTTGAGGATTCCAAAGGGGGAGAATATATTTCATCTACTCAGGGGGAGTATTCACTAACTCCACATATTCAGGAGGAGTATATCTGATATGTTCAAATTTTACTTATATATTTTTTTTTCTTGTTTATCATCATCAAAAAGGGGGAGAATGTTGGAATTTCATAATTCCATATTTCTATTCCCATATGGTTTTGATATGACAAACACATGCAGTGCTACTAACTCTATGTATGGAGATACAAATCAATGCTGAGTTCCACACAAATGCAGATATCTTCAAGCATACTCAATCAGATATATCATTCATGAAGCTGGAAAGACAAAGGCACCTAATCCATGACTTGGATATATAATCACTTGATAAGGATCTCCTGCAAAGAAGCTTCTCAGATTCAGTTGCAGATGCAGTCCTATCTACGGCTTTATGTAATCAATGTAAACTTTACTTTATTAGAGTCACAAAGCCTTGTGATAATATATCTTAGTCATCTAGGTTCCATTCCTCAGAGATCTACACTTCCCAATTTCGAAAATTCGCAACTTTGAAAATTGGCAGCCAATAACCCCATTTTGGTCGACCAATTTTAAACCTTCGAATTTGGTTATGGGATTACATGTGCAAACTCCCCTAACCGTGTAGATTCTAGAAATGTCTTCCAACGGTCGAAATTCCCTCTCTAAATTTTGGTTGACCAATTTTTCCTTTTGGTCGACCAATTTCAAAACTAGCCGTTTTGATCCCAAATTTTCTGGGACGGTTCCTGCCCGTTTTCCAACGTTAACTACAGTCCCAAACCGTCCCTAAACACTATAAATAAAGGGGTAGACCCTCTCTTTTCTTTCACACACTTTCCTCTTCTTTACTCTCTTATTTGTTGGAATCAAGTCTTCTCTTTTCTAAAGCTTTAGGCCATTAGTTGTTCTTTTCTTATTTGTAAGAAGAAATCATTAGATTTCCTTCTTCATTTAAGAACGGAAGAACTTGGAATTTTCAACATCATTTTGAAAAGTTGTTTGTGTTCATAATTGCAAGAAGAAATCGATTGATCTCTCTCTTCTTTTATGAACCAGAGAACTTCAAGTGTTGTTCTTCATTACATATCTTTTACATCTTGAAGTTCTTCTTCTAAAACACCATCCTTGAATTCATTCTCTGAAATTTATAACAAGGCTATAGGTGTTTTTCTATTTCATTATTTTACAGGTTTGAATCTTGGTTAGAGATTGTACAAAGTTTGGGACACGGGGAGTGTCGCCATTTTTGTAAGTTCGTGCTTGCGGGGCAAGTGATTATAATGGATTGAAAATCTCTACGGGGTAGAGGACTGGAGTAGGATCACAAGGATCCGAAGCAGGATAAATCTCTGTGTTTGCAATTGATTTAATTTCAGTACTTGTCTTT